>KZ882604.1:2970-18245 GCA_003456935.1 Machilis hrabei
TTTTCGTCAGATTTGCACTTTTGCGTTCGGTACAGACCACAGAAAACCGAGCAATCGGGTGAAATCTGGTCATGTGATTAGATTTAACCTGATCGTAATTCCCGAACCCACCCTCAGAGACTCATTATTTAACTGAATTGTGATTACTGTGAAACAAAATAACCCTTAATCTTAACTACTATACATTAATCTCGTTCTCCTATTCATTATAATTGGTTTTTACTAAATTTATATAAAAGGACAAGTGGTCTGCATCTTTTGTTTGGTACTCACGGACGCGTTGTGTTATAAAGTGTCAAAATAAAACGTAGTGAGTCAGCCAAACAAATATTTCCAGAGAAAGTGGGTAATTTAATTTTAAAAATGATTTAATAAGATATTTTGTCAAAATAAAAATTTCAACTAATGAAACTAATACGTACATGACAAAAAAATATTTTTTAAAAAATGTTCACAAACAGTACATTACGAGCAAAGAACAGTTCAAACAATACACCAATATTTCATCACAATTATTTATTTTAGTGATAAATCATCTTGTGTTTTGACTTAGGCTCAAATTCATAGTCATATCTTCGCTGTGAAGGCACGCTGAGGAAAGGCCGAGGAATACGAGTGGTAAAGATACTCTGGCAAGTTATTCCACAGCCATTTCCACACCATCGCCTGGCTAGGACTCTGTCGTTGTCAGGCATTTCCTCGCAAGGAAGTTCTTCGTTAAGTTTCATAGACGCTAAAGTAGTAACCTATCTCGTCCACCTCTGAAAATTTCTCGTCCTTACTTCGCCTCTAACTAACGAGGTCACCAATATAGCAATTTTCGCTGTATTCTCGCCATTACTTATCAACTACAACATTGTATACACTGGAGAGTATTTTGTAATTATTAGCAGTAAAAATTGATAACTTTGATTATTTTAATGATTTCGTGGATATATGAGCAAATAGAGTAGCTAGAGTTATTTATGTCATACAATTTTAGCCAATAAAGTGTAAAAATAAAAATGTTATGCATATAAGGTGACAAATTATTGTACATTAATTCAATTATATGTCCTTACGTGAAGATCGTCTCTGAAATAGCACTTTCGAGGAATAACTTCTCCCATTCCTAGCTTTGTCCTGGGCTCGCCGTCTCTTCACAAAGACATTTCGAGGAAATAGCTATGAAATAGAGTCTTGCTTTGGACACGAATAATATCTTCATGGAGACATGGCGAGGACAAGATAAAGTAATGGATTCGGTTCTCACTATGAATATGGGCTTGAAACCGGACACAATTTTATTTGAGGATGGTTTTACAATTTTTTGTGAGCTTGTTCTCTATCATTTCAATATATATATATATATATATATATGTATGTATATACGTAAATGTTGTTTAAATTAAAAATGAATAGCAAACTATTAGTTACCAATTTCAGCAAGGCATCTTTTGTCTGCACTGGTCGTGAACGGTAGCCATTTGCTCCAAAGCCATGGACGACGATCTTTGTCGGTTTCTCTGGATCAAACCCAGACCTTTTAAGTGATGCAGCATCATCGTAATAAATAGCTTCTGCACTGTCGGGTGAATTTCGATTGTAGAGAAGGAATTTGGTACCAATGGCTTCCGGAGAATCAGGCAATACGCGTACGTGTTCAAATGTTCCACTCAAGGAGAAGCAACCGAGAAGATCTGCAATACAAACATAAATGCATGCAAGCAATTGGTGAGTCACGAATAAATACATTGTTAAACCCCAAATAAAATTACGTTCCCGACAAACGTTTATGGTATCAATTTTGTTTTAAGTGGAAGACGATCTGTTACTTAAAACTTCAGAGCGTGCTAAACACTTTTCAAATAAGGAAATTGAAATAAATCGTTATGAGCTTCCCAATGAGCTAGAGAAAACTAAAGTTCGTTTAGATATTTCATAATTCCTTTAACTAATATTAAATAGCAAAACTTGTCAAATGACNAATCGGGCACCAATATTTCAAGTCTTCGAAACTGTTAATGTGTTCAGGGACTGAAAAAACGTTTTAGTAGATACGTAGGGCCTACAAAATAGTACAAGACTGGGTTGAACTTTGCTAAAAAAACATGTCGCTTCTATAACTAAAACTTAATCCAAGACACGTAAGAAAGCATTATTTCAAGAATGGTTGTTTGACATGGTTTTCTTTTGAATTTGAGTTTAAATAACTATTGACTAGCTGAAAGAATTTAATTTTTAAGGAAAATTTTAAAGATCTTGCTTGACAAGATCTTTCCTTTCCATTTTGTACATATACACTGCACTTTAATACATTTTCTAATCCAGTGAAGTTCTTTGAACTTGTTTATAACGGCCACTCCCTACTATCTCCTTAGTAGGTGCTGCCATCTGTTGAGTCACGTATGGAACTGTTGCGGTAACATCAGTTAAACGTTTAACTTTCTGGTGGTATGACTGTTTCGTTTTGAAGACAAAAGTGGCAAAACAAAAACTTTTTATGTACAGTTTCTTATAAGGTAAGTGTTTTTTTTAAACTTCGTATAGTTTTATTAACTAATGAAATATTTTCTTTAACAAATACCACATGCGACTGTCTGTCTATACATCCATGTTTAAATCAGTTTATTTAATTCATACAGCNCGGCTTAAACATTTTACCCCAGCAGGTGGCCGTTATACCCGAGCTTTACGAAATAGAATACTTATCAATCGTTTTAAATATGAAAACATATTTTCCAAAACAATACTATTGTAGACCCATATACTTGATAAATTTGTAATATTGTGGTCAAATTTAATGACATTAAAGTTTAATGTTCGTCTACATTTAATTGCATGTTATGATAATTTAATTGTATAAAGTTTCAACTTGATTATAGTTTTACTCTTGTATACTAATAAAAATATATATTTTGTTAGTATTAAATTATCATATCTATCCAAATTAGACATATTTTTCATTATTTTTTGTATCTGTACACATATTAAATGTGTTGGTTTACTTTTTGTTCTTCCAGAAATGGTTGATGGGTAGATGGCGTAGCAAGTCCACGAGAAAGTTGTGGAATGAGGAGATAATAAAAAAAAAACGAAAAAAAAAAACGATTGAAGCAGTGAAGAAAGGAATGTCAGCGAAGGTATTAAGGTATTTTCACTTCCAAGGACTACACTTTGGCGAAGAGTTGAAGGTGAAAACTTGTAAGCCATCGATGATAAAATTACTCTTGGTTCAACTAAACCTGCTTTTACGTGTCAACAGGAAAAATAGTTGGTCCAACACATTATTGATATTCAGCGTTGGCACAATGCTCTTGCCAACACTGAAGTTCGAAAATTTGCTTTGGATCTTGAAGAACAAAATAGGCTTGTTCATCTTTTCAATAAAACGAAAACATTGGCTGGTAAGCAGTGGTACAGAGGATTTATATCCAGACTTCCAGAACTTTCTCTAAAAAATCCCGGAATCAACCTCTGCATCTCCCTTGACAGCTTTGAATTGATATAACTTTAACAATTTCTTTGACCTTTTATCGGTTACACAAGCTAAAAATGTTAAAGTCCGTAACATCTACAATGTAGATAATACAGGTATATGAACAGTTCCTTCAACTCATTCTGAAATATTAGCAGCTGAAGAACAACGGTGAATTGGTAGATTAACGTCTGCTGAACGTGGGGAAAATGTCACAGCAATAGTCTGTGTATGTGCAGCTGATACGTACAATTCCCCTGTGATTATTTTCCCTCGTATGAGAATACATGATGCATTGCGTTAAGGGGCTCCTGGGACTACTTCTACAGGATATTCATTTAGATGGAGGATTCAAGAAGTTTTTGACCAATGGTTTGGCCACTTCTCGCAGCATAGTAGGCCCTCCCAGCAATAGTGCTCTTAATTGTCGGTGGTTATATGTCGCACATAAGGAGCCTATTGTTCATTGAATAGGCAAGGAAAATCACGTGACAATCTAACGTACACCTGCACATTGTACCCACAGAATGCAAACATTGAATGTATCTATTTTTATTTTCATTGAATATGTACTACAATAAAGGGATGAGAATTGGACCTGTAGTATTGAAAACAAAGACAACCCTTTCAAATTTAGCATGCATATTTTGTTTTTGGAGACGCATATTACATGCAGCAACACCATCAAATAGAATCAATGGATTTAGAAAATGTGGGATTATTCCATACGACCCTAATGTTTTTACTGATGATGACTTAATTGCAGCAGAGGTACAGGTCAACCATGGTGGTCAAGTTCAGTAGAGGTTACAGAAACAGGGTAGGTTTCAGGTAGAGGGGAAATTCCAAGTACAGTGAAGGTTCAAGAGTTACGGGAGGACCCAGATGCAGGAGACATTTCAGAGCCAGTGGAAGCTGAACATCCTGTCAAGGTTTCATATCACCCAATAATTAGTGACATCCAATTTAAGCCTTCAGCATCAACGTCCACAGTCAAACAAAGAGATATTCAACTACCACCAAAACTAACTGAACAGAGAAACCCCCAAAAGGAGAAGAATAGGTTGAGGTGTGACAGGTCTGACAAGCACAACATATAAAGAGTTATTGGTGGAAGCTGCTAAGAAGACAAAAGGGAAAGAAAAGTACAAAAATCCAAAAGAAATACAGCAAAAAATAAGCACACCAAGAGCCTTTTCAGCGAAGAAAAACCGGAAAAGGTAACAAAGACAAATAGGAAAAAGAAATATCCTTTTAAAAATGAATTGAAATCCANTGATATTGATGATGGACTGGTGGTGATGATGCTGAATGCATTTCTTACTGTGAGAGTTCTCACGGTCAAATAATGGAGAGGGATGAGTTCGCTGTTGGAAGTGTTTGATCTGGGCTTATGAAGAATGTGCAGGTGTGGAGGCAAATGATGCAGGTATTTACATATGTGACTTTTTCGATAAGACTGCATTTTGTATTGTCTTCACATGGACTAAAAGCATTAAAATAAAATGTTATAGAAGTTTTTTTCAGAAAGTTTAAAAAAATGTCGTAGGCTACAATTATCTAGACTAGTATTTTTTTTAACTACTTTAATAATTTAATTGTTTTCGTTAACAACTACACTTTTAATAAATTTTCAACTAAGTCTACATTGTTAACTAATCATATTTTATTGTANTTTCATTTATAAACTTCCTATGATACTTCTTACTACAAATACACCTTAAAAGTGATGGTCCTTTTACCCAGGTACAGAAGGTAAAGCGGCTACTATCACCTTTTTCAAAATATTTAAAAATTGTCTTCCAAACTTAATTTTAAAACAGTAATTAAAAAATTGACGAGGTATCAACTTTTGATTTTATTTGCGAAAAGTGTCTTTCACCTTTATAGTACTTATTTTTTCGCTAAAAACCCTCAAAGATGGCCGTACTAGACAAGGTGTCTCCTATGTATGTTTTTTTTTTTGTTAGTGTTATTGCACCAGTAACCGCCTGCGGGAATTACATCTGGTGCGCTATCAACTAACGATTATGGCCACTTTTTGTTCCCACACTGGGTGCACACACTTAGGACACCACAAGTGAGTGCTCAGACGTAGGCCAACACAAGTGTACACTTAAGACAGCACACACATCCATGTCTTACGCGGGATTCGAACCCACGACCTTTGGGACAGGAGTCAGGCACAGTACCTACTTCCCCAAGTAGAGGATGATGTTACGGGCAGTATCAAAAACATTATGAAAGTGGTACACAAGTCAGGAAGGCTGCACGACATAATCTTATATACAATCTAGTAAATCGCGCGTCGTACAGTGTGTCACTCCCTTGGCTTTTAATTGTGAGTCATATAATATGGTATTATAAAACCATTATCTAAGCAAGATATATTTAATAACCGACAACTATCTACTTTATGTCTTTTAAACCTTGTTTATTTTTCTCGTATATTTCTGGGCCGCAAGGTTACATCGGGCTTGATGATAAGAGCCGCAAAGGGCGCAGCACTCTGCAGGGGCACCGTGGACCATTCCTTAGCACCTTACAGCCAAGTGCGCCCCAACCCAGTGCGTTTGCCCTCGTGCCGTGGGCGTTGCGGGGACGTTTGTTACGCCACTGCAACACATGGCCGGCTGTTGTGTATATTCTTCATATTGAAGTTCGTGAATGTCCATTCGTCTCTGATAATAAAAATAAGTAAAGGCATAGCAGTTTCGTAATCTACTACTGTAGATATTACAGCAAAAGTCAAGGGTTCATTTCCCGCACAGGCCAAGTTGTGGTGTACGTAATTCTTGTTGAGTTTATAATTGCCCCTTCATCTAAATTAAAAATAAATATGCCGAGAGATGTTCGCTAGTCAACTATAATTTATACCATAAGTCAAGGGTTCAATACCCACACAAATACTGGTGTTGTCAATGTATTGTCTTGCTGATGCCCGTGCTTGTCATTTATCTTCAATTAGTTCCGTTTGTTTGTCGTCATGAATTGACTCATTTGGTGNCGATACGACTTGAAGCAAGTCACATCATCTATCCAGTGTATCGGTCTTTTTGAAATTGTACGGTGGAATTACACAAAATTAAATTAGCATCAAATACTAGAATTAGTGGTGGGGAAAATGCTCACCGTGTGACTAAAAATGACAACATCACGGCTGTATTGTAATTCGTAGCAGTCTATTAAACTCAGAGGTTTTAATTTCACAAAAATTATATTTCGAATATTGTTAAAATTACACTAGATTATACGTTTATATTCGATTACTTACGCGTAAATTAAAATTTCACATTACTTAAAACAGTATTCAATTGTTTCGACTTGTATACAAATTATTTTCCATTTGGTAATCCAGCTGTATTTTTATTCAAATATTATCAATTCTCAATGTATAGAAATACGTTTAAAAGTAAGTCTATCATCCACATTATCGTATGTTGAACCAGTTTAGTTTCAGAATGTCTGTTAGAATGCTTTGTTTTGTGCACACGTCTCATTACTGCTGAGTAGTGTTAGTTTCAATTCCCTCTTAAAAATGTGTTTTGTCGTTCTAAACGTTTTCTTCTAAGAAATGTGAACAAATCGTGAAGGATTTTGCTCAAAAAGTTTCAAAAGTTCTTAAATATAAAGTGGTGCTCATCAACTTATGTTCTATGTGAACGATTACACTACCGGTAAGATGTAGATTTTGTGACAAAATTGAATTTAAACTGGCGTCGCTAAAACGTAAAGGGAACTTTGTTGTTAGAGTCATGGTTGTCAGGGGCAACCATAATTGACGTCTCATCTTTTTTTTTTTATTGGTCCAGGAATGTGTGAGCAGTAACCAAAGCATGCTGATGTCTCATTACATTGTAATAAGGATATATTTATTATATTTAACATGTCGGAACTGAACGTTTTTTTGTTTTTTTTAGATTTTAGAATCATAACGTTTTTGTACAGTTGCAATGTACTCAGAAATAGCTCGTTTGATTACAAACTGATATTACGATTAAAAGATCGTGGTGTATTCCTTGATTCAGCCTTCGACCCTATCCTGTGAAATAAAATGGAGTATGGTGCTATCTCAAAAGGTATATTAAAAGAACCCATCGCCTGCGCACTGCATCAGTAAGTGGTAAAATATGGACTTACCCAGAGATAGTGACTTTACCCCAAAGAGGTTTTACCGAGATTGGCTTTACCCAGAGTGTTTACCCAAAGTGACTTTGCCGAGGGTTGATTTATCGAAAGTAGCTTTACCCATCGTGTTTACCCAAAGTGAATTTACCTACGGTGAATTTACTCAGAGTGTTTACCCCACAATGTTTAAAAAAAGTAGCTTTACACAGATCTCACATTATATGTTGATTTCATTAAGCTAATTTCCACAACACTTGTCATACACTCTGGTAGTTGAGAGGTCAGTACGTTCATCTTGTAAGAGCGAGCTACAGCTAGACTGAGTACATACCTTCGTCATGACTTAAATTTGTACAAAAAATTTGATATATATAAACTTTAGAAATAGTTATTTCACAAAACAATAATATACTAGCTAAAAGGAAAAGCCATTACATACTGCTCTCAAACATACTAGCAAAATTTACACATCAAAGATTAAACTGTTAACATTTCTCAAGAATACTTCTAACTTTTAAAATTAGGTTACAATCTTCTCTACATAGGTAAAAACTAGTTTAATTATCAGGCTGTATATGAAGTGGCCCAAAGTGGCATGACCCAAAGTAAAATTCTAACTCGCTATCCAAGTATAGTTCTATACAACATAAGAAATGTTTATTGAGACGAGTTCATAAACGAAATATAAAATGTCGTTGTTTTGAGGTATAAGAAGAAAGCGTAGTATTGTATTTTACTGATCGCATTAATGATGTGAAAAAGTAGTACTATAAAAATTGCAAATATAGAGGTGAGGCACTTAAAAAAAATGAGGTGAGTAAGGTGAGGTCCATGTTTTAAGTCACCTTTTTGTTTTTTCTTGTTTTGTGCGTCTATTTACCGGCTCCACAGCAATCGACAAATATAGCAAAGTGTTAAAAGAAAGGTACGAGGAGGTCATGTGGTAGGCATGATTTGTTAGACGATAGGTCGTTTACATGTTACAACTGCTCGTTGAAAATTTAAGTAAATCTCTGAATTCGAATTTAAAGTACTCTCAAATTGAAAACCAGTACAATCATTACCTACCGTCTGAAATTAATAACAATAGTAATTTGATGTTGAAAATGTAGAAAAAACAAGACCTAACGACATTCCTGGATAAGCTTCATCTAATTTAACAGAGATTACGAGCAAGTTACAAATCAGACATTCCTTAAAATCAACGATTGCTTTTTGTTTTTAACAAATTTGTGTTTATGTCTAATTGTTATTACAATTACCCCGTTTTTATATTTAGGTTACTTACAGATTACGCCAGTACCTCAGTTTGGCTTTATAGATAAGGTGTTGGGATGAGATTCTTATTTTTTATTATAATAATTTCGCAGTCCTTTTATAAGTGGTGGAAGGCATATTTATCCCAAACAAAAAATTAGTTGAAAAAAATAACCTTTTTTTATTTTCATTTATCGGTTCATTTATCTGATTTCAAGACATATGTATTCATCTTTCTAATACCCAAATTACGTAAATTATTCATATTGAAGGTGATAAAGGAAAATAAATAATTCAAGTATGTAAAACGTATTCTTAAACACTACGAAAAGGCACTATGATTAAGTTATAAAATTAAGTTTGAGCCATTTTGTTAGCCTTTTAAGAGCCAGTGACATACCATAACAAACAACACGAGGTTTTGGAGGTCTTGGACGTCGAGAGATTGAAACTAGAGTGTCAGAATTGTTTTCACTGTAGTATTCTTGAAGACGCAAAGCTTCTTGACGTGCAGCCCGAACAGCCCAATTGCCTGCAGCTAATAAGTTTGGAAAACGTTTGAGCCAAGGTGGACCAGCAGTTGCTATAGTAAGGTGACCTAGAAGATAGAAAAAGTTACACAATGTTGTTTAGCATTCCTATCTAACGAATTTGACTTGGATGTTACTTTTGTCTTTAGGAATTTTATAGCTTATCAAATACGAATTTATTGAGTGAATCACGATGATTGTTGTTAATATAAAAATAATGACTACATTGATGAATGTGAATTAGTTTTCAATTAGCAGTTAAGATTGACGCATCTTTTGTTCTACTGATTGTTATCGTACCAGCTGTATAATACAATGATACGTTATACAATTAAATGAGCGGTTCCTGTAACGTTTGTCAACATTTTTGCATCATGGTTTATTTTGTGAAATCCATATATTGTGATGTGTTACTTAGCACCAATGGACCATCATCTATAAGATCACTCTCGTAATGGTGTTAAATACTGTATATATAAAATAAACAGTTAAACAGAGCAGTCACGAGGTAAGTAACAGAACTGTTTTATTTTTCAAGAACTTCTGGAAATATATTTTTTTTAAAGTAGAAGTATAAAATGACAGTGGAAAATATAGATTGCACAGTCACTTTCTACTAGACGGTTTTTAGGAGCAAATAGTTCCGAATTGAGGTGCATATGTTGACCATATTTTAGATTTTCTTTTTGACTGTTTATATATGAAGATAATGACCATTTTACTGGATTCTTATGCCAAACCCGACACCATTACGCCCATTTTGACAAAACACTATGAAGTGGATGCTTGTGTGATGTATTGACAGACAGTGATTACTGTACCAATAACATTCTACATTTAGATGTGAGAAGTGTAACGTAACGTCCACTTCCTACTTGTAATTAACATGGGTAACAAACCAGCAAGAACCTTAACTATGATACAGTAAGTAGCTGATCCAGTACTTAGAGTTAACGATGGCACTAAGTTCGCAGAATGATCATAGAAAATTTCAAAATTATTGTAGCGCCTTTCACCTGAAACGATCTCGCTAAATTTTCTAGTTTTTTTTTTTTAATTTATACAGGTATTTATACTCAGACAATTTGTTAGGTGATTACGGTTGTGACCAAACTACAGTCTTAACTGTCGAACGGCATCCCGTTGAACAGCAGTGTTACAAAATTTGAAATTGGTGATATTTTTTTTAGATGAACAAGATTTGACACACTTTTCTAGGATGCCAGGCTCGAAAACAATGTTAAAAATAGGGTATCGTTGTATAATTATGTTGAGCCATATATGGCAAATTTAAAACAGTTGTCATTTTTCAAATTTATGAAATGAAAGTCAGTGTAACGAAATATGTTCTCAGAAGGTGGTGGGAAGATTAAGAGATCAAGAGATGTTAGATTTACTGAGCCGTAAATTCTTCAACCTAAACCAGCTTTGACAGTTTGTCCTATGTATGAAATTAGAATAAAATGCACACAATTTAGTACTAGGAGATTTTGAGTCGATTTCATGGACCTTTAAAATACAGACAGTGGTTAAAATTCTGCAAGGTCAAACTGCTATATTATCTAGTATAAAGTGTGTCTTTGAAATTTTAACTGATTCCAATCCTATTTGGCTTATGAGTTGGAAAAATAATGAAATATCGTATAGCATGCATTCCCAGTGAACCCAAGGCACACTTCTCTGGCAAAAGTGTATTTTTACCTGGTTTAATGTTTTGGTTGGTGTTTAATTAGCTATCTCGATGAATAAGAGGATTTAATGGCCAAGTGTAGTGAAGGATTCATGGAGAATAATACCAAATGCCTGATACAGTCATAACACATACGTATAACATGTGCTATATACGAAGTCATTCACACAAATTTTGATCTATATAAGGGTTTTAGGTCGTCCTTCAATGAAACAGAATAATAAAATCCTAAATTGTATCGTGAACTTGACTCTTAATGGTTTTTGATCTGGTAGGGCATATGAAGTGACGAAATTCATATAACAATTCTTTGAGTTTACATTTAAAAAAATCACCACAAATTACAGTTTACAATTTCTGGTGGTGCAAGTTATAGTATTGAAGTGAAGCTTAAAATAACAGATAATTATTTAATAATTAAATACCTGTAGCTTTCTATCTGAAATACTTGTGTTTATTTGTTTTGTATTCTTTGAAAAATCCATGAAGAGGTCTATGTAGTTACTTTGAAAAATATATTAAAATTTTCGTCTTTTTACAGGTATTGCACATAGAGCACGATGCAAATAGTTCAAAGGAAAAATTCAAACAATAGCAGGTAAATTGAAGCAATATATAGTTTTGTTAAAAGTGTACCAGGGCGCTGTTACAATTTCTACAAAAACCTTTTATTTTTATAAATATTTAAAACAAAATGAATGACCTCGTTGGAACATACATTTGTAGCAACTTCATGCTTAAGTTTTTATACGAAGTTAAGTCAAAATCGTAACAGGTTTCGCGTGATGTTTCATATTCTACAAAGGTTGGTGTTTAGATAAAACAAAAAACCTTGCAAAATTGTATATTTGACAGGTTTACACCAAGCTTGAAGCAATTCATGAAGATGCAATTGCAAATTTGAGCAAAAGCAATCACTTTTAAAATATGGTTGAAGAACTTAGGCCACAAGCACGGATAAAGGCCTTTAGTTATCACATAAGACTTTTGTCTTTAAAGAGTAAAAATAAAATCTAACAACTGATTCAAAGACTGTGTTAAAATAAAGTTGTCACAATCCAACAATAAGTACGCACAGACTTAACTATGTCAAATGCACTTAAATTTGTATTATTCTTTATACACTTATAATGTTTCTAAAGGCAAGTGATACACAGTGTTTTATCAAGCCAAGGGAAATATTTTATCTGTAAAATATTTGAAGTTGATAAAATGAGTACCAAGTATTTGCTCACAATATTCTAAAAACTCGCCTACTATTTTTATAAAAGTGTCAGAATCGACATTAAGCAGTTACATATTTTAGTGTTACGTATTGTTTGTACCAGAAGAGTAACATATAATGAAAGACAATGTTGGGATGAAAACTATAATTGCAATATGCAAATGGAAATGTGGTGTTTCGTGTTTTAGTATATTTCTATTCTGTAATTAAACAAAGGTCATATCTTGTTATTTTGGTCGGTGAATAACGAGACGAACTGGATTTTGAACACAGTTTTATTTGCAACTTACTTCAACATGGTTGTCCATGGCAGAACAGCCTAAAACAAATAAAACAAAAGTGCAACACAACGCGCGTACACAAGTTCCAGATCGGTACTTACTCGCTCTTAAACATGAATGGATTATTAAAACTCCAACATTTTTCAATTCCTTAGATTTTCATTTAAAATTGAAAAGAAATTCATGGTATTATGTGAATTATGTTTTAATTATTTATTTACTTATTTTACAATCCTCATCATAGGTGAGTCAGACATTTTCAAAGCGTTTAACGCTTCTGAGATGATCAACACGTGAGTCATTAATCTCTTTCTAGTTCCATTTTTTGCATTCCTTTGAAATAATCCTTTACATGTATATTTCGAGGTAAATGAAACTGGATCATTATTTTAACATCTAATTCTTCTCCAATTCAATAACATATTTGATATATTTGTTTGCAAAGTGAGTCATAGTAGCCAAGTGATCCCGTGCGTCCATTTCAAGTATTTTGTTCTCAACCAGTAACGGTAATAGTGTTACACATACAGTAGGTCCTGCAATTAGCGCAGTTTTAAAAGTGTAGATATACCACAGTTACCAAAAAAAAATCCTTTACAACTTATTAAAAAATCACATTGGAAGTGAGTGTTAGCCTCTATGTTAGAAAATTATGTTGTTAGTTTTGTTTTGGTTAGGTGGAAACATATTTCTTAAACAGTAGTTACTCTTGTATAAAGGCATTTAAATAGATAACTGAGTTCAGTATTTGCTTAAAACCAAATGTTTACTACAAAACCATGAAGGACATTTAATACATCCTGTCATTAATTTGACTAACTTACATTTTTCGTTGCTGGCTTTGCTCTACGACGTTGTACCGCATAAGTACAGTGAAAAATAAGTTTGAAGAAACAAGACTCCAAAATAGCAGAACCTACATAAATAAACATCTATAATTCAGAACATGGAATATACGCTCATTTTATTTTCTACGATGCGCTTCGGTAATATATTTTCGTTAATATGCCTAATCCACATAATGTGCGTTACTTCAAAATAGACAATTTACTGCATTGGAAATTGTGTTTGGACTGACTTCTTCTGCATTAGCTGACAATATGTTCATATTTCATCCTTAAAAATCCTAAGAGTTCAAATACAGTACCAATCAGGTCTATAATTCTGAGTTCAAAATTGTTTAAATTACTACTGCGAAATACAAAGTAATTGGTTATTCAAAACTGGAGTAATTTAGATTGTATTTGTAAGTATACTTAATTATGTATTACTTTATGTTTATTTCCAATCATTATTGTAAAATGGTTATTTACAATTTTTCTTAAAGAACCTGATTAACATAGACACACAGTACTGTAAGACAGGAGGTCTGCTCAAAATTCTGAAATCCAATTGACTTAGAATGGATTATTAAGACTCTCGGCAATGGAATAGTATGTAATTATTTTCTGCGTTAACAACTCGTGGGAGAAACCTTGAACTGCTTTTCATAACAAGAAATCCCAGAATTGTCTAGAATAAATGGAAGTGTTAAACTGCATCACATGAATTTGTGCTCTCATAAAGTTACGACTAACTGTTGGGTGTTTTAAATACCTTACGTTGTTTATATTTGTCAGCATATATTACATATACCACACCGTTCTTAGATAACATTTAATTAAAAAATGAAGGCAAAAACTAAGAATGCTCAATTTAGATTAACAGAAAGGCCGAGTCACAAAACTCTTCCACCTATGGTTGTAATACAAAACAACTTTCAAACACAAAGTGTTTGTGGCATCTGGATCTTTCAATATGTATTATGCACAAGTGTCAGAAACACATCATCGCCTTCAATCAGTTGCAGAACGAGATAAGGAACGAAATATTTGAAAAAATCATGGCGCACTGATTTTTGAAAATTATTCTGCGTGCACATACATTTTTACTACACAACCTTGCAACATAAATATCCTGGAATATACAGTTTTAAATAGTATTTTTTTTAGTTCTTCTTACTTTTTTTTCTTTATCTCAAGACAAAGACACCTGACTGTCGGAACCTACACTGAGTCTGAAACACGCGTCACATCAAAAACAAAAATTTGAAGATTTTGGAATTGGAGTTATCACCTAAACCGCTTATCTGCAGTTGACGGGGTACGGCGGGTGGCGAGGCGTGACGAGTTCAATGTTTGATTCGACCGCTGTACTCTCAGGTATACTTTGTCTACGCTGAAAAGGACCCTAGAGGCAGGGAGATAGTAATTAGCAGCCAGCGTGAGTTCAGGTAGTTAAGCGGGAAATTTTACCTAATCTGACAGTGACAACTTGTTTGGTTCACTATGTAGCGATTTTCATTGTTCTCTCACAGGTGCGGAGGGAAACAATGAAATGTTGCCAAATTTTGTTTCAAACAAAAATGTCACTGATTTTAAAGGCTTCTGAAATGGCAGAAAAACAAAAAAATTAATAAAAAATGAAGTTTCTCAAAATATTGCATTCACAAAGAGCGTGAAAGAGAGAACCTTACAGTTGTCAATAACAATTAGGTAATAATGTGTTATGTTTTACCATAAGAATGGTTCCACAATGACCCCCCCAAAGAGTTTTCGCCTTGCTGTGGCGGGGGGGCTTGTGTGCTCCAATGATCTACTGGGCCATGCTGGATAGTGCCACACATACCGGACAGGCCAGGAGTGAGGAGCCAGACAAAGAAAACTCA
>KZ882614.1:15466-27150 GCA_003456935.1 Machilis hrabei
ATTAAGGTCCAACATTGTGGTTACTATTCAGTTACGGTTCCGAATACGGTCCGGAAAGGCATTTCGGTTCCTTAAACCGAACCAAAGCGAAAANNGGTTCCGTACCAATGGTTCGGTTTCGGTTTGCATCCCTGGTAAAAGCCCTATCCCGCCCGTGGAAAAAAATGTGTTGCTCTGCGGAATCCAAATTTGAATGACTCGCGACGGTAGGTGTTTTCATCTAATATCTGATTCTATACATACTTCATCATAATATCTGATATTCCTTCATGAAATTGTCATATTTTATTATTAGAATGGCTTTGGTATAAAATAAGGTTAACACTGAGGACGTTAGCACAAAGGACTTTTCTGGTGTATGACAAAAATGGTGATTAAATTCGTAATTACGAGGCTAAACTCACACGATATTGAAATTTGTACAAAAAAGGATAATAGAGGGCAGGACCTTCCATTGCGAGTTTTATCACTTTTGGATTCCGCATAGTGACAAAAAATTAATTTGAGGGTTGCATACTACTTATTATAGACTACTATAGCACAGGTATGGTTTGTCAGCTAAAACTCAGCTAAAGATACAAACGGGTGTAACAAATGTTGTAAATAACACGAAAACACCCAGCAGTTCTGTCACAAGCCTTTGCCTTGAAGTNACTGGTGTGGTCAAACAGTTACACACCAGTTTTTGGCTGTCAACTACGACAGCAATTTCTATACATGTGAAGCCCTCGCCAAATGAAGTGCACCATACACATGTGCTCAGAATTAACATAGCCTTCTTTATCCAGAAAAAAAAATGCTGTGCAACTATTCGGTTTTGTTAAGTGATTATTTTAGTGATATTAAAGAACAGAACATTTCAATCGTGACTAATACGTACCTACCCAAAACTTACAAACAGTGCAGACTAAAATAGAGCAAAGAACGTTGCCTGCAGTTTGTATTTCACATTACAGCTCCAAGTAGTTGATGGTCTATATGTATTCAAGCGGTAGATAAAATTTCGTTGGTATTTTATGTATCTCACTTTCAGCAATTGTAAAACGTCCTAATCACTTGTAACATCATCACGCAAATTATACTTGTTGAATGCTCTCTGCACTACATTTCTAAGTCTCAATAATGTCCAAATGGATCCATCGACCCTTCCCTATGTGCGAATGTTTTATTGATATAATGGGATTTGGTAAACATCTGTTACGTTTTTAAAATGCCGTTAATGAAGAACTATTGTATGTTACTACTGCATCTGGTGGCTTTGCAATGAATTACTGTTGTCTGAAAACTCAGTTACTTGGTTGCTGTGACAGCTATAGCTTCAGTATTTTGAAAGAAAGTGCAAGTCAGTGCTTCCTTACGAAGAAAAAAAATCAACTAAAGGTCGAACCAGTGTACTTTCAGAATCAAAAAAATGTCAATAATCTAAGTAGAACCGGTAGAAAACAATTTTTTTTTATTTTTATTTCGAAATCTGGCCAGCCAATCTTGAGAAATAATCGGACGTCCATCCATTCACACATTGAGTTTTGTATATATACGTAGATTTAAAACAAATCCCGAAGGTTTAGGTACATAAAAACACCTAATATTAATGCATTCAATTGCAGTACTTCAATCAATCAACAAGTATTGTTGACACCCTGACGGAAGACAACGACTGCTTTAGCCAATGGCTACGTCAGCCCATTTGTAACTCTACTTGTGATTTTTTTTGTGGTATTGGTACCATTATTCCTCGAAATACCTGCTATGATGATACACAGATGGGGATCAAGAAACCAAGGTTTCGATCTGTTCGTCATGAGTATTTTAGTTCTTCATTTCCTGCAGCTTAGACAACACTTTGTAAGTTGATAAATTTCCTTAAACAAAACAATAAATTAAACAAAAAAACAATAAAGACCCGTACCCATCCGAAAACAAGCGAACAAACTCTCTCTCTCTCCCCTTGTATTGTGCTTTTGAGCTCTCAGCTCGTGTGCACATATTTGTGAAAATTTTACTATTCATTGTCTTACATTCCTCTTGTCTTTCTTCACTTATTTATCCCTCACACCCTCTCCCTCCACTCTGTTTCACTTCACTATTTTCGTTCCCTCGCATCCCTCTCCTTTCACTATATTTCCATTTTTATTTGTCCACCGGTTGCTGTGTTTGTCAACATTTCACGCAGAATTTTTGCTACTGCCTGTAACAATTGTTTGTCTTTTTCCGTTAAACGATTTTCTTCATTCTTTACCTTCTTTCCGTTGTCCTGTCTTTGATCTCTATTCCTAGGAGGTGGTCTAGGATATTCTACTCTTTGTATTCTGTCTTGTATCCATAAACCATTTCTTATCATATAATTCACTTCATTTTCATTGCATAATCATACTCTAATAAACTTTGTCCATAATCCCGTTTGAATTGATTTTATTATGTTGAGTCTATAATAATTATATCCTTCTCCCCAAAGTGCTGTTTCTATATCTGTGTTTGTAATTCCTAAATTAACCCCACAGATAATGACAATATTATGATTTATGTTATTCAGTTGTTTCTCGTTTTGTTTACTATCTCCCTTTTCTTTCACTTCATTTATCTCCGATTCCTCTTGTTTCTCTATTCCCTCATTTCCGTAAGGTCNNTCGTTCTGTTCTACCGTGTTTACTTCCCCTCTGATATTTCCTTCATTTTCCGAAATTTCTTCCGGTTGACTGCAGTTATGTACTTCTATGTTTGTATTGTTAACTAACTCTAAAGTTTCTGTCCCATTGATACTTTCCGTGTTTAAGTCTGTTTGCAGACTATTGTCTTTTGTTTCTACTGTACTTAGTTCTGACTGTTGTGTTACTTTGTCCGTTTGTTGACTAACTGCTCTATACTCTTTTTGTTTTATTAATTCATGTTTATCTTTAAATGCTTGCATCCATGATAAGAATTCCCGCCTGAGTGGTTCCAACCCAAAATATTCATCACATTCTAATATTTGCTGGTGATACTCCGAGTTTTCATAACATCCAAATATCGTATAACACACTTTTCCGTTTTTTATTTCTCTACTTGTAGTATCACACATATATTCTGGTACCAGTTCAACTTCTTCAAGTAGAACTAATTCCTGGCTAGAGTCTGTGAAAGTTATCATATTTGTTATTTATAATAGTTATACGGTTCACTTATCTGTACTTTTCTCTCGATTGTCATGGTCCGTGAATATTTTTCACATGTACGGGCCCTTCCCGATTTTTTCGCACTCCCATAACTTCCGAGAATTTTCAACACGTCCTTTCTTGTTCACTGTCACGATCAAACTCGCAAGCGAACAAAATGTGTATTTGATAGTGTCATAAGAATGGTAATCATTCTTAACGACATCCGAGTTCCTCATAACGTACAGTACCTGTGTAAAGCAATTATAAAACATTCTTTACTAGTCAAAACATCCCACTGTGAAAAGTTTTTATTGATATTGACCTATCAGCGCCAACAAGTTTTGTTTACAATTATTATTAATTTATTTGGATTGCTCTATTTACCAGTTATTGTTCCAAGATTGGTTTTGCTATTAGCTCAGTCAATTTACACGTCCGAATGTGGCATCTCGCCATGTTTCAATTTTATTATTTTTAATATATTCTTATGTCGAGTATAAAAAATTCCCTCTTTTTCTGGAAAATTCCCTTCCCGCAACCCCCACTGATGCTTTCACATTATACCTTAATATATTATTATCGCCGTTGTCTATTTGCAGTAGGCTTACTTACGATCATTTACGTATTGCAGCTGCCGATATTGCACCTGGATTTGTTAATAACAGGGTCACATGTGAAGTAAATTTGAATGAATTGATGTGGTGTCCTTTCAGTCGTCTTTTTTAACAGTATTTTCTTCATTTTGTGAGTCACTCATTTTTCTTCACTCACTTGGAATCGAATGAATACCTAATAGGGCTACATGCTTCCAGAAGCAAATTTTACCCATGAAGCAATGCGAAAACGTTGTGTTTCTATGAAGATGTTTATAGCATCCCACCAAACGTATAGAGTAGTTGTTGTATTGTCATATACGTTTTGGTGTAAGGTACAGCAATGAGTAGAGAACCAACCAATTTAATCCAGAACCGTGTCTGAAGATAAACCGTTGCAGGAACTGTAAAATCCACTTTTGAATGGTTCCTGTTCTTGTACCGCCCGCCCCGCAGCGATGGCTCGTGACAGCTGTCAAAGTGAGGCTGGCAAAGTTGTCACTTTGTGTTTACTCAATGAATTTAATACTGCACATAAATTGTCATGAAACATGTTCTGACTTCAGCTACATATGTAGTTCAAGTGCTGCAGGTTTACTTATGTGCAGAGCTATATTCCATGAGCAAACACAGAGCAGAAACCTTGTCAGTCGTACTTGGATAGCTGGCACGAGCCGCCGCTGAGGTCCGACCCCGAAACAGTCTCGCTTCACGTACCAGAATCAAAACATAAAACAGATATAGTTTCGCTTCCGGACCAGAATCAAAACACAACAGAACTCGTTTCGCTTCTCGTAACAGAATCAAAACAGAAATAGTTTCGTTTCCCGTACCAAAATCAAAACATAAAACAGAAATAGTTTCGCTTCTCGTAACAGAATCAAAACAGAAATAGTTTCGCTTCTCGTACCGAAGCAAAATGTAATAAAGTAAAAGCGATTCGGTACAAACCGAAACTGGCTGATGGAAAGACATGTTTCGCTTCTGGACCGGAACCGAAACAAACCACAAAACTTGTTACGATTTGCAACCCTGCTGCAAAGAGTGTGGGTAAAAAGTAAGGTAGGCCTATAATAACTCCACTAATATAAATTACAGTTTTGATTACGATTCTTTTATTGAGGTTCTGGAAATATTAACTTTATTTTCGATACAGTAAAAGCTTGATATTCATATGTGTATTTTCCTGAAAATATTTCACATTTTTCTCTTATATTTTGGCAAGGTAATAGAAATACATTGTTCACAATTTCAAACTTATGACTTACGCTAGCAATACATCTACATGCATGTTTATTTAAATTTTCTAATTTTTTTTCATTCATTTAGTGAGCAAGTAAATCGTTTATATATGTCATGATTCATAACGTCGAAAATAACTGAACAATCAAATTGTTAGTTTAATGATTTACTGTATAGAACCAAACGACGTATTAAGTTTTCATATTTCACGCACATGTGAGAACTTACGTTCAACTTATGTTATGAACAATAAATGAAACATATACAATGTCGATATTGCGTGTTTTAAAGTGTCTACGTCTTCTATACTTTATAAATGTAATTATTTAAACCAATAATGGCAATTAGTCTTCCAGATACATTGTTTAACTTAAACATTAAACTGCTGTCATTGCTAATTAGAACATCTCGTAAGATGTTTATCTAGCAGTAAAAGATGTTTGTTAATTAATCACGACGACGTTGCTCCTTTTTTTACGAAGCTTTGAACTGAAATAATGCATTACTTCATCTCTCTTTACGTCATTACAATAGTAAAACATATTTCTGTAAATAGTGTTGTTCCCATCTGTTACAGTATAATTACGATTCGATATATTGAACACCAGAAATCAACATCTAATCTCTACCGCTGATTACAAATCCCCAAATACTGTACCTGTTTTGGAGGGGATAGAGGAAAATACACTATGATTCAATATCTCGGAACACACTCTTAGGCTCATGGGCCGATAAAACTGCCCGGATGATTGGATGAGATTCCCATAGCTCTGACTAAAGGTGATGCTTGACCTAGCAAATAATTACCTGACCGTGTGCGAGGCCAGGGTAGGCTAGTCCGATCTTAGGGTTCAGCAGACAGTCGTTTTGTTCCAACATGGTGACCAACTATGTCAAACGAACATAATGCCTCATTTGACTCTTGTCTAACACTTTGTAAACTTAAGTAAAGATTGGTGAACTGTTTGAAAGAGGAAGGAAACTGATCAAAAGTTAGATGATGCGAAGGAAAATAATTCGAGTTAAAATAAACTTCGCTTCTTTTGGTCAAATTTTGGAATCCATGTAATCTAATAAATCCGATAACTACTATGCGTAGCTGGCTGTTTCAGGCTGGTTAGGCACTCTTTACACTACAAATTAAATTAAAAATTTAATAGTTTAAAGCTGTCTCGAAAGTTGAAGATTCGAGACATTTTCTTATAGCCAGTGACGCAAAGTGGTATGCAAGTGAAAATTATTTTAATAAGGCTAAAGTTATAAGAAACCTATTGCTTTTTAAACATTTCTTATCCACTGGCACTGAATGTAACATACCATGTTCGTGTTATCAGCGTACTGATTAAACATCCAGGAGTGTCCATTCACAACAGAAAACGAAACCCCGTACGTTCACCTAAATTTCACAGCCACACACACACAAAAAAAGTTCTGTACCAGAGACATGAGTACATAGATTTTGTATTTTTTTGATGCTGAATCCTAATTTCACACTGGTTTACTCAGATTAGCTCAAAATTTGGTTCAAAATTGAAAAAACTTCCTAATAGTTGCTGTTATGTGAATTTTCGACTATAATTAGGTTAGGAAGGTGGTGCTCTCATAATATATATGAAGAAATTATGTTACGATGGTAATTTCTTATGTATTTTTGCCCGCTGAATCCGAATGTCGCACTAGTTTCATCGAATTACTTCAAAAAACTGGTGAAAAATGGGAAAACTTCTAAACTAACGCTATTTTTTTTAATTTTGGGCTTTAATGGGGGATAGGAAGATCATGCTCTCGTAGTATATATGACGAAATTATGTAACAATTGGTCATTTTCTATTTTTTTTTGACCTGCTGACCTGAAATTTTACAAGAAAAAATGCGTCCGACAAAATGTTTCTTATAAAAAGCATTTGGAATGATGATAACCTTGTTTAGAGCTTATCCTTGGCCTTTAAGCAATCCTGGAGATAGCACTTTTGAAAGATATTATTTGACCAAGTTCAGAATAGTCATTTTCTATGTTTTTTGAATTACAAAATTGAAATGTCACACGAAAAAATGCGCTGGACAAAATTTTAATATGGGGTTGATCCCTGGGTTGACCCCGAATAGATTAATGCCACAAAAGTATAAAGTCTCTCGGCTCAATCCGGGGCAGACCCTGGATTTACCCCCTTTATACTATTCATCAAAATTTTACAAGTCGAAAATTAAAGTCTCAGAATCGACCCCCGGGGGTCAGCCCTAGATCGATAAGAAATGACCATTTATGACTCACTTTTATTAAATTTATTACGAGAACACATGCTTTCTGACCCCCGCGTAGCCCAAAATTCATGGAGTAGCGTCAATTTGGAGATTTTTCAATTTTTACGCACTTTCTTGAGCCAATCCGATGAAACTAGTGTGACATTTGGATTCAGCGGGCAAAAATACATAAGAAATTACCATCGTAACATAATTTCTTCATATATATTATGAGAGTACCAACTTCCTAACCTAATTTATAGTCGAAGATTCACATAACAGCAACTATAAGGAAGTTTTTTCAATTTTGAACCAAATTTTGAGCCAATCTGAGTAAACCAGTGTGAAATTCGGATTCAGCATCAAAAAAATACACAAAATCTATGTACTCATGTCTCTGGTACAGAACTTTTTTTTGTGTGTGTGGCTGTTTTATTAATAGGAAATACTATGTTTTCATCATAGTTTTTATACCTATGGAGAAAAGACATTTAATTCCATACGAAACACAAGCAAAATTGTAATATTTTTTTAACACATCACATTTTAAAATGTTACTCAGGTCAGTATACAATGTTATTTTATTGCTATGCTATTGCTATTGGATTATGGTCCCACTGTTATGACATCTAAGGTCTAATGGAGACCCCATCCGCGTCGTAATGACGCTTCAGGATAACTGAATTTTGAATTTTGCCACTCAGCCGACACATAGCCGGAGGTGGGATCTTTTACATCGAACACTTATCGATGGGACCCGCCTTTAACGTGCATCCCGGAACACGCCTACGATCATACCTTAGTGTGGAGTTTTTAAGGAAGACTCGTAGGATAACCTTCTTTACCCAGGGCTAGGAGCCGGCCCCGGGATGTTATTTTACGTTGAATTAATGTTATTTGACACCTTAACTGAGTCAATCTACTAACGTTCATTGTTTAAGAACATTAATTTTCACTAGCGATTTTATTTTACATGTAAAATTTTTGACATTCTTTTGTACATTAATGCCCGGTCTACAATGAGACTTGTCTTAAAAAACTGGAGGCAGACTTTCCTTTTCCCAAAAACTTGTTATCCACAATGGACAGTGTTTTAAGACTTAAATGAGAATAGAGAATATGTTCTTCTTCTACTTCCCATTTTCTCTACTAGGTGCACGCGGCGTTGTTGTTTTGTTTCAACATAATTGAAGCTTATTGACCAGACCTAAGCTGACTTGCCCCAAGAGATGGGAGATGACCACCTTCGAAAAGTCATGAAAGTCTCACTAAATTGTTCCCAAAGTCGCATTGTAAACCTGGCATTAGAACCATACCATTTAGCGGACCTCTCCGCAGGGTCTCCGTGCTTGGAGCCTACTGATTTTCTTGATTTAGTCTTAAGCTAACTTTTTCGACTCTGTCTCAAACTTCATAAACTCTGAAAATCTAGATCAACTAAGTTGAGCTTGAGTCAAAATTTCAAAGATTAAGCTCAGTTTGAACTGAACTTGTCTATCTCAACAACCTCAATCAGGTCGTGCTGAAGTATTCTTTGACTAGTCTTTCAATGATTGTCAACCCAGACAATAAACTAAATGACCTGGCCCCACTCTACCTGACCTTAAATGGCTGGGCCGAACAGTGAGAGAGGAATGGGAAGAGCCAAGGCTACTAATGGGCCACTATTGGCAGATATTGATGAGCATTTCACTGCAATACAATACATCCTATATTCTGAGCTTACTGCCAATGTGTTTTTGAATTATATATA
This sequence comes from Machilis hrabei, assembly GCA_003456935.1. NCBI lineage: Eukaryota > Metazoa > Arthropoda > Insecta > Archaeognatha > Machilidae > Machilis > Machilis hrabei. Next base: position 24,430 of record KZ882614.1, read on the forward strand.
ATCTGATAGAGTGCACTGTATTAGACTGATATTGTTAGTATCACATACGGTTTAAAATGTAACTGTACAGGTCACTAGAGTTTTAGGCCTAGGTCAAGACTTAATAACGGACAGCATTTGAAAGACACGATATACATGTAAGCACAACATTATAAATTTGTCAACTCTATTCTTTGTTTGTTGTTTAAACAACAAGAAACACATCTATGAGATAAAGGTCAAAAGAAGTTAACAGCCCATTGTCCCAGACAAAGTCGCTGCCCTCTAATGAAAATAAAACGAGTATGGTAGTCCTTTGTTTAAAGAAATGACGCTATTACCGCAACACTGGTTGTAAAGACCCCTAAATTGCTTGAATAACAAGAAGGCTTTAGTGGAGACAAAATCTGATACAGACAAAACAGTCTTATTGGGAAGAGAATTGTATACTGAACTATTGCAAATTATTAGCAACATAGAATTGTTGTTTGTTGCTTTGATCCGAGTCTGATCGGATTACTGACAAAAATACAAATACGAAATTTTATTAATAGTTCTTATATATTCCATGAAACTATAAAGACAGAAAAAGAAAGAAAAGAAAATGTATTGAGATAATAAAGAAGGACAAAGATAGAATGTAAAAATATAGCAATAGATAATAGAAAAGAAGAAAATAAAAATACACAACATATTAAATAAGAGAGGAAAACGTAATTCGTAAAACAAAATCAACATATAAAAAAGGAAAAAAAATGGAAAAAAACGAAAAGCAAAGATAATAAAATACATACAAAAAGAAACAATAATTTGAAGGACAAAGAAAATTAAATAAGTATTAATAAAAGAAGGTTCGACAAAATTGAAGGGAAGAAAGGAAAGGAAAGGACATTAAAAAGAGCCGAATAACGTCATGTATATACAGCTCGTATATTCAAGATGAAACAATATTTGCGCCCAAAGGTTTTAGGCATTGATTCGTCGTTTAGTTTTTATTCCAAATTTGTGTAGTGACACTTTTGTGTCCGTCTTCTGCTTTTCATTTACAGTACCTTGATAATTTTTGTCCCTAAGGAAGCCTCATGAGCATGTAGTGAAATGTTGGTGGTATTCGAGAAACAACGGTGAGTATTAGCCCGATTAGTTTAACGTATATAACGATAACATTGTTGATTATCCGTTTCTACACTAACATGATCATTTGCTGAATTTTAAGTTTCGTAATACGTTGATAACAAATTTATTTTCAGATAGGCATTTGTTTGTATCAGAAAAAAGTCGGGAACTGAATCTTAAACTTCTCAATATAAATTCGCACCAAAGGCAAAAATGTCATTATATATGTTTGCTATTTAGAAATGAATAAGGAATACATTTCTGAAGTTCGTGAGCAAAATTGTAAGACTCTGTGAATTAATGTACTAATAAAGCTGCTATTTTGGTACATATAAGAAAGAAATGTTTGATATTTCTATTTCTGTGGTTACGCTTTCTCTTTCTTTCGCAAAATTCTTCAAAAATTTTACTTTTCTTTTTATTTACTGTAAGTTAGACGTTGACTCGTTTAACGGTGTCTCACGACTTTTTGAAGGCTGTCTTGTAAAAACCTTGCAAGCTCAAGAGTTTCCTCTCATTGCTGATGACTGATATTTTCAAGAATTCCATTAACAGCTACTCTGCCTCCTCCATCTTTTTGCTATTTTAACCACCTGAAATTACTTCAGATTATATGCCATTAATCTCTGTGATGGCATAGAAAACACACCTGTCCTTTAGTCCAGAGAATTCTGTGGAAAAAAAGACACTAACCATGCAATTGCTGCAGGTAATTGAGATCGTCTCTGCACTTGTATCATTCCCGTCGTCTAACAGAGTAAACACTATTCTTGCACGTGCGTAATAATTACATCACTTTCAGAAGTAGAAACTGTTCAGTTTGTTGAGGTAATGATGACTTTGAATTTTTTCATAGCAAGCTCACGATTGAATTTGCAAATAATGAGTATGAACTAAACACGAATGTTTAAAGAACCTTAGTTCAGTCAATGGAAGTGTCAAGGACGTATATCAACTTCCGGGTTTTAAGTCGTGGTGCAGCAACATATAATGCATTTGTGCCTAAAATTATCTCATAGTAAAAACAATATTTCATCTTTATTAGTTATACGATTAAGATTCTTTTCATGTTTTTGTATTAAATTACTGCAGAAACCAAGGTCGCCTACGATGGATTACTGTCTTTAACCTTCTTGGGCAGTAATGGTTTTATACAGTAGTTTATTCTTCTATGAGNTTTTTACGATTAGGCTAGTGTAGACCCACGAAAATCACAATGAATTTATTGTAGTTGTTTGTTTTATCCTACTCATTTATTCATATCAGACAAAATGTGAAACCATTATACACAAATTGAAATTTCGATATTTTTTGTCATCTATTACAGTTATTGTTTCTTGAATTTGGCAACATACCCTAACCTTTACCTACATAGTTTGACTTTGAATATGCACTGGTGGTTTCAAGGTGACGTTATGTTTGAGCTTGGGGACTCTAAAAGTCGATTTTATTTACGAGTATTTCTTTTGTAAATGTGACAGCATGGTTTGACCTTTACTTTCACAGTTTGATCGTGAACGAGTACAGATAGGTTAAAATTAGGGCTCAGGGTGTAACACGTTTTTTGGATTCGTGTGTAAACGTAATCCGTTTATCCGTTTAATAACCGTTTCTCAAAAACGTGTA
>KZ882615.1:4874-17894 GCA_003456935.1 Machilis hrabei
CCATCTAACAGGTCCAGGCATGATGGCTACTGCATGGCTCAATGAGCATTCTGGTGAATTTGAAGTAATAAGGTGGTCTTCTAGAAGCCCAGATTTAAAACTCATCCAAGATCTTTGGGATACCGTCGAGAAGAGTTTCCGGATTCATGTCCAGTCACTAGCTAACTTGGGCGAACTGGGGAAACTTCTGGAGGATGCATGTGTCAGCATACCTGTGGAACATTTTCGGGTACTTGTGGAGTCCTTGCGTCGTCGTGTAGCGATCGTTAAGAAGGCAAGAGGGGGCCAACACGTTAGTAGATAGGTGTGCCTAATTCAAAGATCACAACAGCTGCTGTACCTCGCACGTATCTCTTATCCCTCATAAACAGAGGAGTCCTCCCAAGCTATTCGTTACCGTAAGCGAGATCTTCGCCGATTCCGACTTCGTCCTACAGATATCATTGTCGTGCACTTTATTCAGTTGAATAGAAAAATTATGAATAATATTCGTTCTAGCAAAATAAAGTACTGGATACCTTCCGTTTCTTACATTACAGCTTTCACTCACCATTCTCAGTAATTAGAGAAATTACGTTTTCATATACAATGGCAACCAAGTAGTGACACCACTAGAAGTGGTAGACACATTTGCAAACTCTTTTTCTACTGTATGCAGTCAGTGTACTACAAACTCTTCTTTGAAGTCACCAAAATTGAAGCAGAGCGGCAGAGTTTTATATTTTTATTTAATTGCTAAGGGTCATGCAAATGTTCATTTACCGAATGTGAGCTTGATACTTATACAATCGTATTTGAGTGAATCTTGGCGGCAATGTAGTATCGTACCTAGTTTTAAAACCACGCAAAAATAGGACGAATTCCTCTAGCTATCGTCACCTAGAGCTCACTATCTGTCTTTGCAATTTTTTGTAGAGAAAAATCTACTGGAAACTTGTCTGGATGCTAGAGTCTAGACAACTTTTGCCTGACCTCTAGCGTAGCTTTCATCGCCACCGAACAAAAATTACAATCTTGTTAATCTTGAGGGTGCTATTTGAAATGCTTTTATAAAAATATATCTTTTACATGTCTTTTTCGATTTAAACAGTGCATATGCCAATTTTTGTTAAGAAATATATATAACTGGTGTTTGAGAGGCAATATGCCAAGTTTTTTTTAACATTTTCTAAGATATAGGGAGTACAGAGCCTGAATAGGCTCAGTCCTATCTAACTTTCTTACCCAAGAAAATGGGGTGCCCCAAGGACTAACTTATGTGTTACTCTATTTGTCACAGCAGTCAATGGTCTAGATTTTTGCATGCATATTCCAGAGACAGGATCCATCTTTGTGGAGGATTTTTCAATATTCTGCTGGTTCCAAAATATCTCAAGTGCTGTTCGCTAGTTCAAGATAACCATTATTCGAGCACTGCAATGATTTTAAGAAAATAGTTTTAACTTTTCCGCTGAGAAAACCTCTTATATCCATTTTTTAAATTAAGACACCATTATTCACATCCAGACCTAAATTTCAATAATACAGCACTCCTATGTGTAGATTCCTATACGGTAAATATGCTTATAATTCACTCTTCCGACCCCACCCAATTAGCATTGTCGTTCCTCTTTCAAAATACTGCGAGCTGAGCCATAATTCTTGAAAAATAAACTGTATGCATGATCCAGTTGTTCAATCGAAACTTACTTACGGTTGTGTGGTATATGTATCAGCAAGGCTGTCATGTATTCGCACTTTGTACAATGTAAGTCATGCTGGTAACTGTCTAACAACAGGTGCCTTTTGTACTAATCACACGCAGAGTCTAGAGAACCTTCATTGAGAGTCAGGAGACGAATCTTACTTTGCAATTACGTCTGTAAACACCGCTGTTTTCGAAATAATCCAAACTGGGCTACATTTTTTTTTACCCAAACATGTAGCACTATATGCAGCAAAATTGAATGCTATATGCTCTGATGTCCGGATGAATATGTTGGCTAAAGGGCTCCATATACCCACATCTCAAGTTTCCACCTTTATTTTAGCAGTCATCCACCTTGGAAATTTAAAATACCTGTTCTCCACCTAGACTTGTTATCGTTGGGGCAGATGATACAAATTCATGTATATCAACAATCCTTTACAGATGTTTTACTGGAGTAGTCTAACCATGTACCGTATTTCACTGATGGAGCCCAAAACGGTAATGATGAATGGTGTGCCATTGTTATAAATAGTAAAAGCTTTACGTATAACATTCCACCAGTGTCTTCACAGCTGAGCTCTTTGCCCACTATAAAGCAATTTTACGGATCCTAACTTCTGTACACCAAGCATCGAATGATTTCATACTCGCTCAGTGGACTTCAGTCAACAGTCTAGTTGTACCCAACACAACCATTGCTGTAAAAGATTCATGACTTATATCGTAGACTACATTTAAGTGGTACTGAAACAGTGTTCCTTTGGTCACTTGGCCATAAAGGTTTAGAGCGCAATAAAGCTGGTAACCTTACATATGAGGGCAAATGACAGTGTTTCATAGATTTCTGTTGCCACATATGACAGTGGCCTATGAATACTGTGAGAAGAAGTGGGTATCAATTAACGTAAATATATTACGTAACATTAAACCAACAACAAATGTATGGGATACATAAAAATGTCGTACGCCCTTAGAAGTAGTGTCCTCTCAGGATTGGATATATACACCTAACACTTGATTATCTTCTGAGAGGTGAGGACCCACCATTGTGCTTATGTTGTGACGTCTTGAACAATGTTGTCTATATACTGAGCGACTGCCCTAGTTATGCTGCCCTTCGTTTTGGTCATGGTGTTAGTGGAGACATAAAGTGATGTTTTAGAAGATGATTTGAATGTGTTGACAAGACATTTTACATGATTCTAACATTTTTCGTCAACTGTCAAGACATTAGTGTATTTCGTGACGACTTTTTAGTTACCTTTTAGTTGAATTTTATATATATATATAATGCATATATATAGCTATATAAATATACATTAAATTTAAATGTGACCTTTCAGGTGTCAGTCCAACAATAAATCATACATCATAACCGTCACCACTTTAGCACAACAGCTGCAGATCAATCATTGATACTAAGTACTTTTTATTAAATATTATCTTAAAAAAACTGTCAAATAACTACTGTATATTTTCAGATGTCATAAAAATGATATAATTGTTTGTTTTTGTTTTACTTCCTATTATCTGCATTTCTAAGATATTCTTTTGAAAATTACGATTAATTTTACGCTTCTTTCTTTTAATTTGAGATCAAACTTAAAAACAATATGATTGGACAAGCTCTAAATCTCAAAAGGTAGGTGAACATAAGCTTGAACACTTGACTTTGATCTATTTTATAATTATTAAGTTGTGGTACTGTATACATTGAAATAACACCATATTGTTTATTGCCTGCAGTGATTTTTTATTCTACATTCTGCAACTTGATTTTTTTACTGTTTCCTTATTATTTTTATTAACTTCTAAAATATAGTTCGAATCAAAGTAAAACAGTGTCTGAAATGTATTAAATTTGAATAATTTTATCACAATAAGGAAAGTGTTGAAGCGTGCCAAATGCTGTAAGATCGGCTCAACTAAGCTTGTAATTAGTCGCGTCACTATTTTTATTGCTAATATTTATTTTTTGTTGTGATATTTATGATAGTATTTGGTACCTTTTAAACAATATACTATTGGGAATTAGTGTTGTATAATATAGCTTGCATCAGAATATTTTAATTTGTGCATTACTTAAGTTCTGATGTTTTTAAATAGTACTAATTTAGATTGTTATCCCATTAATCAGTACCAAGATTATTTGCGCAAGGACAGTTATTTACAGGCAGAGTAAGACATCAAGTGGAATAAAGGTGTTTAAGTTGTCAGTATATTGAGAATACCACTGAAAATATCTGGACTGACCTACCACATTTTGAAAATAAAGTCCTTTATAGTCATATGCCTCACTTGATTGTCATGGTATTCACTTAGCAGCTATTTTAAAGCAAAAAGTGCTCCACAAATTTTTGACGGGGGCCTCAGTAAATTAGGATTTTGTATACAAGACAATCGTACTCACAGAGTTAGTACACTGTTTTACCATTTACTATCTTTTTTTATATAAGTTGACCTAGTTTAAAACAAAATTAACTATGTGCTTAGGGCATTACTATAAAATAGTTAGTGTAAAACATCTTGAAGGTGTTGGGCTTGAAACCCATGGAAGAGAATCATCAAGAATATTGAGTATTCAGATTTGAGAAGTTAATNTGTAACAGCAAAGAACTAACCTGGATGTAGTATTGAGACAAGTAATCTATTTTCGTAGCAAATATCACGGAAGTAAAACAGAAAGTTTAGATTGAAACGAACTTTTACCCCGGTTTATTCGAGAATGGATTAGAGGTAAATTATTTTGAGTCCATTTTTTGTTTATGTATCACACGCTAAATACATTAAAAAATTATTCAAGTTTGAGTTCTATTGCCACTTTTGTTGAGATATAGTCCGGACAAAATAAGGAGAAAAGAAATAAGCAATCTTTTCTGTCTGCAAATTAAATGTTCCATTTTACAGTAAAAAAAAAAAACGGGGAGGAGGAAAATAGTTTTAAAATAACAATAATTAGTTTTGTAAGTTTAATGATTTTCCTCTATTAGGATACTTGAGAACGTATTAAAAAACGCTGGTATCTTTAATCTTGTATTAACTACTGACATGTAAGACCACATAAAGGCAGTCAAGTTATTTAACACATATAGTGAACATCGTAGTGTCAAGTGTTGTCCTAATTCCAGATGTCCTTGTCTGAATCCACAAATTTAGAATGCTTATACATTTCGATCGTATCTGTTGGATAAGTTTGGTGAAGTAAGTGAAAAGGTGTATCTTGAGAACTTTTCTTTCTTTTTCTAGGTATTTCAACGGCCTCAGAATTCACTAATCAAACGACAAACTTATGTCATACTAGTAAGAAACAGTATTCCGGATGTAAATCAGAAATAAGTCAAATAAATGGTAAGAGAGAAAAAACGTTCACACAGTCAGGTGACTTGCAAAGCCAAATGATGGTTCGTACAGATTGGAATTCTTATGAATGCAGTTTATGCAATGAAGTCTTTTCTTGTTTTGATCTCTTCAAAAAACATATTGTGATGCATTCAGGTAAGTTACCTTATAAATGCAAAGTATGTAGAATTGGCATTGCTGTAAAAGCTAACTTGAAAGTACATATGAGGGTTCATTCAGGTGAGAAGCCTTATAAATGTAGCATTTGTAGTAAAGGCTTTTCACAATCAGGTAGCTTGAAAACCCATATGGTTATTCATTCAGGTGAGAAATCGTATAAATGTAGCATATGTAGAAAGACATTTGGTGGAAAAAGTACCTTGAAAAATCATATGAGGATTCATACAGGGGAAAAACCTTATACATGTAACATTTGTAGTAAAGGCTTTTCTCGATCAGGTCACTTGAAAAGACATATGTTTATTCATTCAGTTGTAAAACCTTATAAATGTGGCATATGTAGAATGAAATTTGGTGTAAAAAGTACCTTAAAAAATCATATGAGGATTCATTCAGGTGGGAAGCTTTATAATTGTAGCATTTGTAGTAAAGGCTTTTCACAATCAGAAAACTTGAAAACCCATATGGTTATTCATTCTGGTGAGAAACCTTATAAATGTAGCATATGTAGTAAAGCCTTTTTGCTGTCCAATCGTTTGAATCGTCATATGATGATTCATTCTGAGGATAAACCTTATAAATGCAGTATATGTAGAATGAGCTTTGGTGAAAAAGGTAACTTGAAAAAACATATGAGGATTCATACAGGGGAAAAACCTTATACATGTAACATTTGTAGTAAAGGCTTTTCTGGGTCAGGTACCTTGAAAAACCACATGTTTATTCATTCAGGTGAGAAACCTTATAAATGTAGCATATGTAGTAAAGACTTTTTGCTGTCCAATCGTTTGAATCGTCATATGATGATTCATTCTGAGAAGAAACCTTTTAATTGCGATATTTGTAGAATGAGTTTTGGTGAAAAAGGTTACTTGAAAAGACATATGAGGATTCATACAGGGGAAAAACCTTATAAATGCAATATATGTAGAATGAGCTTTGGTGAAAGATGTAACTTGAGAAAACATATGAGGATTCATACAGGAGAAAAACCTTTTATATGTAACATGTGTAGTAAATGCTTTTCTCAGTCATGTACCTTGAAAAACCACATGTTTATTCATTCAGGTGAGAAACCTTATAAATGTAGTGTATGTAGTAAAAGCTTTTTGCGTCCTAGTTATTTGAATTGTCATATGATGATTCATCCCTAAGAGAAACCTTGTAAATGAAGGGAATGCAGTATATGAAGTTTTGTTCAGGTGAAAAATCTTATAAACGTGGCTTATGTAATACAGGTTTTCTGCTGTCAAGTAGTTTTAAAAACCATATGAAGAGTAATTCAGGTGAGTAATCATACTTCAAAGCAAAACATAAATATGAGATTAAAATCATTGAATGGGGGATAGTCACAATGAATTCACACATGATGCTTTATGGGTAGAACTACACGTGATTTAAAGCTGTGCCTTATAAACAAAGCGGTGTTCAGTAAAGTGTATGGACAATGAGTGTGAGTTTCAGTGAAATATCTGTTGTGTTCTGGAAAATGAAAAAACACATAGTTTGACACCCTTTGCAGGCCATGAAAAGTCCTGATGTAACATTAACTGTAAATTGTGGTCGTGAAACCAAAATGAAATTTTTTTATTTGCAGCTATAAATTCATAAATATTTAGACGGATTTAAAATAAAAATCCTACAGTACAGCACAGTAATTGAAATACTCTGATGGAAACTGTGTTACAAAAATGGCAATTTTCTTTGTTATCGTTTTTATCTTTCACTTGTCTCTTGTGGGATATGCAACAGAAAGTGACAAGTAAACAAGATTTAAACCACTACCGAAGAACTAGCTCTATATTTGGTTCTTGCGTAGTGTTACTGATTTACTGCACACACTTGCATGCCTATTTTACACATTTTTAAAGCAGCTAAAACAATATGGCCTACTTTAAATTGTATATTAGACTNATGATGTCATAGTGGATCTGTGTACCAAAACTATGAATTTTCTTTGTTATTGTTTTAAGCTTTTACTTGCTCAGTATGGGTTAACTTGGCTGAAAGAGTAACTCCTGGCACCACACTAAATACAGTGTTTTGTGAAAATACACTACATGTATAGACACATGTAGGCCTTTCAAACTATTATTTAATTATTAAACTATTGCTTTTGCTATTCACTCTCTTTCAACAACCAATACCAACTAATAAGTGCGAGTAAATAGGAATGTAAGTTACTTGGTGGGGTAATTTAAAAAGCCTTTGAATTAATTTGGGAACTGGTTCTTTAACTCATATAACACCATTTCTAATGCTATTTTTATAATTACCCATGTGTGTGCATATTAGATCCCACTTAGTAGGGCAGTTCAAGCATTGGCGGGAATGCCATTGTGTAAAAAATTGTGAGAATTTATAAATTAATGTGTTAGGGTAAACTGGCAGGCCTAGACTGTGAACAGTCGCATCTTGTGGATGTGACTCTAAACTTAATTGCTTTTTAGTATAGGCCTATGCTGAAGGCCTATGCTGATACTTAAAAGCATGCAAATTGGCTGTTCACACTAGGCCCACTTAATCATCTGTGTATCAGTGATGTGCAATAATCAGTCGTGCCTTTTACAAATTATAAACTATGCAACTATCATACTAGACTTGGGGCCTCAGTGTGATATTGGCCACTTTTTATTGTGTTATAAATGAGAAAATGTTTTTGTAGGTTTTAGACAGAGATTCTGTAGATTATCGCACTACAAAAGATTTGAGTGCCTTTTTTCAACGGAACNATGAACTTTAAAAGACTGTAAGTTATTTTTTTAATGACAATGATTTCATACTAACAACCACTGAAGGAATGCGTCAATGTAAACTGTACTCAAAAACTTGCTCTATGTCATTTGGTGGAACGTTTTCTTCAATAAGCATGGAGCTATTTATTAAGTTTCAATTTTTATACCTTCATCTTTGGAAACTTGATGAAGTATACTCCTTGCATGTGATGTCTGTGCTTGTACCTCCAATTACTATTACAAATCCCTAAAGCACCTCATAACAAAAACACTGACAAACACCTGCTTAAATTTCACTTTGCTACGAACAGCATAGCCGAATCCCTTCTGTTTGTTTCTGAGTATCAACTGGTTCTTACCCATAAGGCATTGCGTGGGCTGATCAATGCATATCCCCTATTATTTTCATTTCTATAAATCCACAGGGTATATTTATATTTGGTCACATAGAAGATTACCGGTTATTTGAAAGAGTGTTTTAAAAAGACTTTGCGGTAGGTTGTCGGCAAGTTGTTCTTTTTATTTTAATGCTGTTTATATAAGTAGAGGGGAAATTCATTACTCGTCTAAGTCGGTAATTAAATAAAGAATTGGTCATTTTTGTTGAAAAACATTGATTACTAGGATATAATAAATCAAAATGTTATAGCCTGCAATTNTTTTATGAAGAGACGTTCTGATAGCCCAACATACTAATACTTTGTGTCATAAAATATATGTTGTATTTTAGAACAAGAGTTTTAATCTCAGTTTTTAAACATGTAACTAAAAATATGGGTAAATAANCATAGACTGAAAATATGATAAAAAGACTAAACCAATGTTTATTCACACGTAAGTTTAAAAACACATTTAGTTAAATGTCAATTTAACTTCAAATTATCTTTTTTATAGCAGACTCAGGTGATATATTGAATGACAATTTACATTTGCGAGATTGTAGTTGTCAACAAATCAGTAATTTAAAAAATGAATGTATTTTGAAAAGCAAAATTATGTGTTTGATTTATTTGCTAAGACCTCTAAATTGAAATAATCTGTTGGAAGCAATCTTGTTACGTTTAAAACATATATTATTTTAGCAAAACTATGTTCATCTCTAATCAAGCACACTGTAAATTAACGCTAAACTCCAGATTAGAGGTAAACCCCATTTTTGTATATATGTCAGTGATTAAAAAATTGGTAGGAGAAATCATTACGACATTTTTAACATTTTGCCTTATACTACAACTAATTGTTATGTGTAATCCATGACTGTGAAATTATCACCTTAACAGATGCAGTTTTTATTCTCCTGTTTCAATTAGTATTTGTTTTTATGGTTTCAATTTTAAGTTAGTGTGTATATAAGTTAGTGAAATGTTAAGCTACAATTTAGAATGTTACATAAAAATAGTTTTTAGTGAATACAAATGTATAATTTTAGCAAAATCTGTTTTTAGTTTGAGAAATGTCTGTATTATTAAATAAAATNTTCATAATTAAGCTGTCCAAAATCATTTTCTTTAAACTAGCCCTTTTTAAAACTTGAAATTGCTGGCTCCAAATCAATGCAACGATCTGTGGAAGCTATGATGCATAACTTGAACACCCATAATTGAGTACTGTATATAATTACAGTACATGTGCCTTTCACGTAATAATCACCGCAGTTGGGAATTGCTGGTATAGAAATTCTATAAAGCATGCAAGCGTGATGTAAACGTTAATAATGACACTTTAAATAATAAAAAGTTGAGAGTCATTTCTTGTTCGGTGTAGGACAGTGAATCGATGAAATTAGAAACTTAAAACGAGAAGAAAGTTTGGAAATGGATAAGCAAACAGAAACAAGAAAGAAATAAAGAGATGAAACAACAATTATAACTTCAACTACAGTTTTGTAAGGTAAGCAGAAGATAGAAAAAAAGGTCATATTCTGTAAATGCACAATGCAAAAATAAATAATTGTAAAACATGATTTAAGTTTCACGGATTCCATCTTGAATGGTTGTTGGATATTTAAACTAAATTTTGCCTTTCGAAAGCACAAGACAATTACCTCACAAAATAAATAAGTCTCATAGTAGTGTGCTCACCCTGGTAGAGCAACCAAACGTCTCTCTAACCAAAAGTTCCGGATTCAATGCCTACAAAAAAGTGGTGGTTGTGAATGACATGATCCTCAGTGTTTGTGGTGCGAATTAATTTCTCTTTATAANAAATAAGCATTGTTCATGCTCCTCAAATGACCTAAATCTGATTTCGATAGGATGTGAAACACCACTACATCATTGTCATCACGTGGCCATTGTTTTCCAATAACGTCAGATGTTTTAACTTTTGTACTTAGCGTTTTTTTTAAGGAAAAAGCCTTAGAACTGAAGCTATATTTCAGGGAACACAACACAAATCCATATAATTATAACTCGTAACACATGTTAATTTGTCTAATATATTGTGGCTAATCTGTCTGGCCTAGCAGCTAGAATATTGAGCTGTAGCTGGAGGTTGTGGGCTCGAAACCCACGCAAGGCATGAATGTTTGGGATTGTCCATTCCTATTCATTAATAAAAATAAGTATTTTCTGTTGTCCTGAAATAAGCCACTAGGTGTCGATGGGATTTTAAACACCAAATGTTAGTATCATAATTNAAAAAGCTCCAAATTTTAAAGTGCGTTACCCGAAAGTGAATTATCAAATAACTTTTTGGGATTATAATCTTAATGATAGGCATATCATCGCCGAATGTGGTTAACGAATTAGGAAACGTGCTGTTCATATCACAGTANATAGAATTACATCGAACAATTATATGAAATAATGGTTTTGTGACAACAATCACTTTGAAGCAGTAAGAGCAACAATACATACTGTAGATAAAACAATTGTTACACAGTTGAAACGGTATGTTGTGTCTGACCTTTCTTACAAGAGTACAGAGCATCTATGATTCGTTTGGATTAATATCACGTGTGAGGAACTTAATCCCCGTTAAGTCATTATTATGAGCTGTTTCTCTCGCACAAGTAATGCATTACATTTTAAGCATTAGTTGTGCAAGTCATCATGTATCAGGTCCCATCATTCAGATGTGGCTGATTGACCGAAGGGTACCGTATACATTCTCTTGTGTGAGGCGAGTTGATGCCGAAGGTTTTGGGATCGATGCCCGTATCAGATGGGAGTCACAAAACCGAGGGTTTTACATTAAAACTGCTACCAAATGAACATCCCAAAACAAATTTTTAACATTTCCATAGCATTTATATTGACTTGGTATACTCTACGTCCAGTTTATGTCGTCATATCTGGAATATTGAGTTACAGTTTTTGAACATCACATAAAAATATACATAATTTAAAATATAATACCTGCCATCCACTTCAAGTGACAAGGCTTGTGTTACGAAAAATAGTGAAAATAATTTTATCTGGTTTGGTTTTGACTGTGTTTAAAATACATGATTATACGATAGCCTCCAGGTTAGATTAATGCCTTCTCTACAATGAGACTTGANTTAAGAGCCTCGAGGCATACTTACATATTCTCGAAAACTGGTGATTCACAATGCTGTTTTAAGATTTAAAGCTTCCAACAAATCAGAATAGACATTAATGTTCTTCTGCTTTCCATTTTCTCTACGAAGTGCACATGGGTTTCTTGTTTTGTTCAAACATAATTAAATCTGATTGGTCAGACTTAAGCTGACTTGCCCTATGAGTTGGGAGATTACCATCTACCAAAAAGTCAGGCTGTCCTCTCATCAAAGTCCTCCCAAAGTCTCAGTTTAAACCAGGCTTAAAGCATCTTAAGCCATGTGCAAAATGTTTGGTTAAACTTGTATTCCAATTGTATTATTGCGAAATTTTCCACATTCGCTGAAAATTCAGTAATCCTNATTTTTTATTCAGATTATTGCAGCTGAGAACAGTAGTTAAGATGGTGTCAAGACATCCAATCGTCGCATATTTGCTTTGTATTTTGCTAAAGAAGAGTTGAGTGATCACCGTGAAAAGTGTAGAACCAAAGTGGAAATTACATTTGACTATCCCCCCCACCAAAGACATTTTCGCCGTGTCGTGGCGGGGGGGCTTGTGTGCTCCAATGATCTCCTGGGCCATGCCGGACAGTGCCACACATACTGGACAGGCCAGGAGTGAGGAGCCAGACAGAAAACTCATGTTTGTGATTTTCTGTGGTGTCTTAAATGTTTGCATTTTCTCATCATCATCATCATGTCACTCACCCTCATTGTTTTTAAATAAAAATTAAAAATCACACAAAAAAGAAAACCTTCCTAAGCCAAGGTGTAAATTATCGTGCCGAGGGCTGAATGGCACTGGGGAAGTAAAAACCAGTGCCGTAAACGATATCTGCAGGACACCGGGCGAAATCCTGCAGTATTTAGCCTCGCCCAGTCAAGCGGGGCTCTGACTGGGTGAACCTTTAGTTCCCTAGCTACTCGTGGGATTACTATGATAAATAACTCTCCATACAATTTCTTAAGGCATTTCGATAAGAATACTGANAAGTATTTTCTCATTATAAGTATAAAGGAAAATGACAAAGGTTTTTCAAGTGTGTCACCCTTTTTAATTAATAAAGGTGTTTGTGGTATTACTGGCTCTGCCCCAGACAGCATTAAAAAGTTAAGAAATGGGACTCTCCTGGTAGAAGTTTCTTCACTCTCTTGATTTAAAAAATTACTAAAAGCAGGATCATTAGGCCCATACCCGATCCTGGTAGCAAACACAGAACTTTAAATATTAGTCAAGGCGTAGTGTCATGTTACGATCTACTAAACGCGTCTATTGAAGAGATAAAAGAAGAGCTCAAGGAACAAAGGGTGGTGGATGCAAGACGAATAATGACCAAACGTGAAGGAATACTGCAGCCAACTCCTGCTCTAATATTAACTTTTGAAGGCTCAGTTTTACCTGATTCTATTAGAGCAGCATACAATAAACTAAAAGTGCGCCCATACATTCCAAATTCTCTCCGGTGTTTCAAGTGCCAGCGCTATGGACATGGCCAACTCAGTTGCAAGGCGGAGAGCAGCTTATGTGGTAAATGCGGACAGACCGATCA
>KZ882616.1:0-11493 GCA_003456935.1 Machilis hrabei
AAGTGTTCATCATCACCTTCATAAAAATAGTGAGTGCTGGATATGTAAACCGGCTCGAATGACCCATGTGTGTCGAGTAGCCGTAAAACCTCACACCATCATCAAGAGCTGAGCGACAGTTGAATTTAAAGGTCGTTTCAGTCCGCTCTGATAATGGAATGGAATTTTGTAAAAGGGATTTGGAAACATATTTTCAAAGCATAAGGATAAATAATCAGTTAACTAACGTATATTGCCCGGAGCAAAATGATTTTGCCGAGAAGATCAATTATGATGCCGTCGATGCCATTAGGACCTTGTTACTAGCTTCGAATATTAAAAAGGAGTTTCTGGGCTGAAGCTTTGCAATCCTACGTACACACAAAGAATCGTGTCCATCATGCGACTAATACAGAAACGACTCCCGTTCGAATTATGGCCCGGAAAAAAGGCACGCATTTCTCATTTTCGAGTGTTTGGTTCATTGGCTTTCATTCATGTTCCGGCTCGCTATCGTACTAAGCTGGAGCCAAGGTCTAGAAAGGGGATCCTAGTCGGATATGCTACTTTCACCCGAGGTTATCGTGTTTANGATCCAGTTCGGAATAGGGTAGTCGAACTGAAACACGTGAAGGTGGATGAAAATGTGATGGCCGTAAGAGGAATAAGGGTTGTAGTTACTCCAATTTCTAATGTAGATTTAGAGAATGATGAAGACATGGAAGACCCTGATTTAAATCTACAGCCAGTGACCTCTAAAAAGGTCCTTCCACAAGGTGATATTACTGCTTCTGGGGAGAAAAGGGATGTAAAAACCCAGCAAGTCCCGATAATTGATGAAACATGTATTCAGAAGCAACAATCCAGGGCTGTAAAGGTATTACCTAAAGCTGGTGCTGGTATTAAGTCGATGGGACGAGATGAGGATGGAAGGCCGTGTTGCGAGCGACATGAAGTTCCTAGGTCTGATGGAAGTCGGACNGATGTTTATTATTGGTATGGTCGTGATAAATGTAGATCAACAAATGATGTTAAAGAGGTATGCATTGAAAGAGGTTTGGTTTTTCATCCTACACGGTTTATATTTCGGACCCATCTAGATCTAATAAGACTGCCAAATGCACGAGATTATCGGACGATGAACCGATGTGGGCTTGTTTCGTTCAAGTACCCGAGGATTACAAAGGGGTCGAGGAATCGGATAGGAGAANNGAATGGGAAAAAGCAATGGATCGAGAGCTGTCGACAATGGAGGAAAGTAAAGTCTGGGAAGTGGTCCCTAGACCNAAAGACAAAAGGATTATTACATGTAGATGGGTATATAATTTAAAGACTCACGTTGATGGCACAATCAAAGCTTTTAGAGCTAGGTTGGTAGCTCGTGGCTTTAGACAAGTCTTTGGAGTCGACTACTTCAACACTTTTGCTCCAGTTGTTGATTTCAACTTGGTAAAGCTATTTTTTGTTTTATTGATAAGTCTCTGTGGTTGGGTGCGTGCCCACTGGGATGTAAAATGTGCATACTTGTACAGTAATCTTAATGAAGAGATATATATGGAATTTCCTCCGGGATGTGCTGGATAAGATGGTGGTTCTTTGGTACTTAGGCTTTGGAAATCCCTCTTAATAACTACTCTTCACCAACTGTCACATTCTTTATACACCTTCAACACCACTATCCACTAATTCCTTCAGTATCTGAAATGTCCTCTTTATTTCCTCACTGTCATTAATAGCTTCCCATCCCATATGTGTATAGCAGTATGATCTCCCTTTTATCACTAATCTGATATTTTTGTTCGACATAAGTACACGTGATATTTTAGCTTGATTATTAAATAATTGCGGACTGTAAAGTATTCATGAAGTAGCTCACGGTTGATTTAACTCGTTTAATGGTAACGAGAACTTGGTGAAGTATATATTGAGCTTGGTAATTGTTTGTTCCTTTAACATTTTAATTGAAGATAGGTACACATTGAAACACAGTTGCTTTCTTAATTAACTATTTACTTACAACGCAAATTAAGTTGTTTAGATAAAAAAATCCTGGCTCAGTTGAACAATTTGTCCTACATAACTCCGTCTACCCTTGCGTGATAATTTCTCGACCCCGTGAGGTCTCGAGACCTTGTATTTGTAATTTTATTATATGATGTGTCTTGGATTGTAACAAATCAAACAATATTTTCCAATTGTTCACTGGCCTATCCTGTTATATTTGTTTTGTATTTTAAAACAGAGGGCTTACGTATATCGTGGTTTCAATATTCCTTTTGGATAAGATTTATACTGAAGGGATTTAGTGAAGTCCATAAACTTAAGTTTGATGATAGAGAAATTGTGTATGAACAAACAAATTTCAACTAAAATGTGTATATTTTTTTTTTTACGAAATCGTTTTGTTATGTGAAGTTGTGTGTTCAATTTTGGATGTTATTACATTCTGATACTAGTAAAGGTACCAGTAACTGTAAATTAACTTTGGTATTTTATTTGTCTTCACCTTTCCACATTCGGCATTTTCACGGGTGCCGGTCGGTTTGCGGTCGCACCGTGCTCGCGACCTCGGTAAAGTTTTTCGGCTCGTTCGTGGCAGACCGCTCGATCGTTATTTCGGGACAGCTTTTAAACTCCATCTTGGCACCCGATTCTGAGATTATTCTAAGTATTTTTTAATATTCTATTGTTAGTGTTAAAAGTCCTACACAAAATTTTCACCATCCCCCGTGCAGTCGTTTGACGAAGACTAATTACCGAGTGTGGCGTTGTGACAACTTGTAGTTATATGAACACTGTTTGTTCTCTTTCTAATCTCTGCTTATTCTTATTTGTGTGCATTTTGCAGTTATCTCATTTCTTACTGGAACCAGTGTAACAAACTTTAATAATGTTAATTTATTTCTGGTCTCAAGTGAAATGTTCAAACGGTTTTATTTGCGTAAATTTAAGAGAATCCAATATTTCTATGTTGCAGTTCCATAAGTAAAAATAGGACATTTCTTATACAGCACTTCTTCTTTTTTTTTTTTTTTGTCATATACACTTTAACCCAAATAACAGAATGGTATGCATGAATGAGAATTGATATACAGTGTGGTTCAGAATATTGTAAATTTAATCTGGAAAACTCGGGGATGTCGAAATCCTAGTGTGGCCGTGCCACGTCGGAAGAGTTGAAGTTTAGAAGAGGGTTCAAAATGAAAACTGTATCGAGACAATTATACTTTAATTTTGTTTTGGATGGTTTCAAAATCTTTGTGAAACTCTACTGGGGTTTACATGAATTAAACAGTACTTGTGATCTCTTTTGAGAAGCTCCTTTCTTTGTTTCCATTATGTTTTGTAAAAAATACTGAAATAAACAGAAGTAGTGTTTAAACACATGTCATGTCAGCCAAATCAATTCAGCTATAGTGAAGAGTTTTCAAGATGACTTGAAATTCTACAACTCCCATATTTCATGTAGTTGTAACCTACTTGTTCTTTTAGGATGGAAGTGTTCAATGTTTTCCTGTGATTTATTTAGCACCAAAGACGGCAGAGCAAACTAAATTTTTGAACCAGCCTGGAATCATTGTAGGCTAGAAGTACCAAATTCTTGACTTTGCATGACAGATTTAATTTTATGTCCTTTAGTGATTTAAAAAACTGGTTGCTATATTCTGCCAAATTTTTTTTTATATTCAGTACTGCAATTTTCAAGGGCATTCCCAATGTGAATGGAGGTAAGTGTTCATATGGTTTTATTTACTATTTCATACTTTTGTTATGGCCAGTAAAGACACACCATCTTTATTTTTCTGACTTCCACTTTAGAGCAAAAACATTCCCAGCTGAATACAATTTCTTCTATTCTTAGTTTTGTCTCTTATCATTTCAAAGCAGACTTTTCCTCTCTATTTCCCAAACAGTTGTTTTCCCTCCCATTCAGAAACTGGAAAACTATTGGTCGGTGGAACTTTTACTTTAGAAAAGTACCTGTCGATGTAATTCTGATTGCCAAAGTGTGGCATACAAACTACACTCATTACATACCGACCATTTTCATTCCTCACCTTTTCCGGCGTAATAAAATACGGACGCTCGTGTCGAAACGACTTTGCTTTGTTCTTGGGTGAATGCTGCTTCTAAAGGAGTCTGTCTTTCCATTTTTTAGCAGGAACAGAAATAGATATATCAGTTTCAAGTTGGATTTTTGTGATCCTCTCAGTTTCATCCACACTGTCGTTATCAATAAAGTGCAAGATGAAAACGGGTGTTTTTAAAACGTTAAATGTAATGTACTAACCGTACGATGTGTAGTAATTTACCGTATTAGACATTTTCCTTTTTTTTTTGTCTTATGGTTGGATGTTGTATTGTGTTATACAGGTTACAACAACAGATATAGTGGTGGAAGTGCAGGTCAGGAGAGTAGCAACAATACCTTGTACCAGAATCAAAATGGATTTCAGCGAGACAGTTCCAGTTATAATGGAGGGTACAAGAGGGGAGGAGGCACAGGGACCAGTGCTCCTAGGGGTGGTGGAAACAGAGGTGATTGGAGTGGTAAGTGTCATTTCCTATTTTGAAATATAATACTTTTTAGTATTTCAAGTTTTGTTGGATTACTAAATAAGAGAAAAGTTACAACAGGTAATAATAACATTTGTTGAAAGATGGCTTCCATGCTGATAATAACGTGGTCCTGACTCTGATGAAGCTTATCTCAGTTAAATATTAATTTGAGTATACATCCGTTGTATGGTAAGAACATTCTTTTCTTTTCTTTTTCAATAATCATTATAGTACTTAGGTTGTTTTAGGGTTTAAACAGTAATAATGTATTGAAAAATGTTACTGTTATTACAAGGTATTCATTGAATTAGGTTAATAGTAATATTTCATTGGTTAGTAGACATGCTTAGTTTGACATGCCATATGGCATAATTGTTTATTTGAATTATACTTAGTTTTAACACGCCACACGACATCATACGACACTTCAAATAAGAGTTAGCATGGCACCGTTTGGCGACACGTGCTTTTTTACACGCTTATTAGTGATGCGCCACACGGCACTTTTGCAGAGGTTGCGAAAGAGGCCGTGCGCCGTTCAGTGCGACCGTCTACTGCTGGCNNAGAGGTTTCGAAAGGGTCTGCGTTCGGTTCGGTGCGGCCGTCTATCGCTCGAAGACGTGCTCATGTACCGGTACGGTGCGTCGGCAGTTTTGTGTAGACGTGGGCTGCACTNNTTGTTTTTGTGTGTACTTAAAACAATTATTGCATAAAATAGCAGGTCATGTACTGTTTTACAGTAAGATGTCGGACGGAATAAAAGATTTCCATGTAGGCTCAATGATACGAATTTAGATTTCGAGTGTGAATTGGAATATAATACAAAAACTTTTAAGTTTAATGCGAATAAAATGTGATAAACTTAATAAATTACATTTTTTTTTTAGTTTTTCCAAAAACAAATAATGCAGTCTGAAGTTTTTATGTGCTGAGTATTTACCATTGGTAAAACAAGGTGAAACCATATGGCACCACACCACTTTTGACACATACTCAAAATTGGCAGGGTGCCACTCGGGTACCACGCGATGTCAAAAAAGTTTAAATTTCGACATGCAAAATTGCGTTTTTGGTTATGAAAAGGTAATCGTGTTATATGGCACCTGGGAAAGTACTTACCATTTGAGCCCACGTATTTTTGTTGCAAAATTTTGGCGACATAAAGATGGTGAAAGGATGCTAAGCAGTATGTTTATCAATACAGATTAGGTTAAATCTCCGATTGGAATGAAACTTGTTGAACTTGCAGTCCTCAATACAAATAAAAGGCCACGCGCCTCGAGCCTTAACGAGAAACGGGCCTCTGAACATTGAGCGTTTAAGGGCTTGGAATTTGCAATCTACCGTGAGCTGCAGGTAGCCTGTTGTCATTATATTGTTTTTCACCAACAAAAACAAAGGTAAACAATGTTTGGTATGTGCTTGTATTTGTTTACATTTTGTTGTGTGCCTGGAGTTCAGTACTCTCTTGGGTTTTCAGTGCTACACCTATCTCTGTGTAGAGTAGTGAGAGCCAGTCTTGTGTGGGATTTCAACTAGTGAACATGCTTGTTCACAAGTCTGTTCATTATTAGTTTTGCCAACCTCAAATGTCTTTAACTCTACTAGTTACTTATTTTCTACCAGTGTATTTTGGAAGAATAAACTCCTTGTGGAAAAGTGAAACATCTCATTGGAGTTCAACTTATTTATTTGGTTCTTGTACAGTCTGCCATATACAACTGTGCACACTCTGGAAAAGGACAACATAGCCAAGTGCACAAGGTGCTAGATTCCTGAGTGCTAGATTGATTTTCAGTCAATGCATTTGTTTTTCTTTTGTTTCGATATTTTTTAATAGGACTACTTCGTGCGTAATACTACATAGAAATGCCAACGTGGGTAGTAAGTGTCTGGGGAATACATTAATATTTTCAAAAATGTTGCGGTTTGCAGCTAATTTATGTGACGAGAGAAAAGTTTTGCTGAACATAAGTAAAGTGTGTTTTTCTGTTTTAGCCCTTAAAAACCCATGTGCATGTACTAAAGCAGGCTTCGTTTTTCATTACCCTAAATTTTACAAAATATCATCAAACTAAGTGATCAAAAGTTNGAAAAAGGGCCGCCATTTTGAATTTGATTTTTCGGTACTTTCCCATGGTCGGATATTGTCAGATTTTGGATATTTTAAAATATACCATTTTTGTAGACGAATGCCATTTCAAATGCTTCTGAAGCAATTTTGCCCAGGTTTATGGGTAATTTTTCTTAGTTTGACTAGTNTAATGGCGTTTCNGAACTGGTGATCGATGTNGACGCGTCGTGCAGAAACTATTGACGGTCGAGCCGGCAACGTTGCCGGTGGTTGTAGGTTTCCGGGTCGAAGTCGGCNAAACCCAAGTCCAGTGGCCAAACGACCTCGGTGTCGTTCTCCCTTTCTTTGTAAAAATCGTGCCAGATTGTGTCCAAAAATCCGTGTTCCCCGTTTAGATTATCCTTGGTTTTCAAGATATTGANGATTTCNGGCGTATTTCTGCTAATTTGTGTCTGCTCTTTTAATAATTTTGCCTGTGTCCCTTGCTGTTGTCAACAACAGAGTAAGGTAAGAAACTCGTTTCTAACAATTTTGAATACGGATTCCCACTCTGCCTTCCGACAAAATCTAAACTTATTCTTCCGTGTTGTTTACGAGTAATTTTTATTTATTGCTATTCATTTTTGCATATGTTGGCCTATCTATTTCACATTAAGTAGGCCTATTAAAAAAAACTTTGAAACAAAAAATAAAAATAATCATTTCCGGGAATCAATTGTAAGATCTAGAGCTTTGTGCACTGGGCTACCTGCAGCTCACAGGTAGAGTGCATATACCAAATCCTTATAAATTAAACACTGAATATTCAGAGGTCTATTTTTTCTTAAAGGCTTGAGAGGCACTATTTTTGTGCTTTAGAATAATGCTGCTTTTTTTTTTCAGAAGATAGTGTTCCAAGTACAAATATATCAATAATTGCCCAAACATACATCTAATGGTTTCACACATTATGGAACTAAGCACATTGTTTGTACTAAATGGTGTCATTCACCTTTCTATGCAGGTTCTCGTGGCGGTAGTCGCGGAGGAAGTCAGCGAGGAGGCGGAAGTCGTAATTATGGTGGACGCAGCAATCAATGAAACTTGTACTAGATCGATCGTCTTGCTCTGATTGGATCTTGTATGGAGTGTTGGTGCTGGACCAATTGAGTTCTTCATTTGTTTGTGTTGTGTTCTTCTCTTTATGTTTGAGAGAGCAAAGTCTGCTTTCAGTGAATAGTGAAGCATTTTTTTATTACGTACACGAACAAACCGGTGGCAGAAAAGTGCCGCGGCCTTTTCTGTCTGGCGTCGCTTCTCCACGAACCGGCCGACCGTCTGTGGCCCCTTTTAGAGGCCTTTTAAAAAGTATTAGAAACTGCTTGTGTGTCAGAAGGCAAGTTTCACATGGCAACAACTTGTTAAAAAATTAAAAAGAAAAAAACACAAAAAAAAAAGAACTTGTCCATATGTAACGATAAAAGAAGAAAATGGTTAACTACAAGAAAATAAGAAAAAGATGAACGAAGGCACGTTTTTTTATTATGTAATTATTATTATTAATTACCTTCAGCTGGGCAATATCAGTCGTGTGTCATATTGACGAATGAATTGAAAAGTCTTTCCATTTTGTTTGTACTCTTTGCCCTGAAGGTATAAATTAATAATTAAAGAGAGAGCAGGAATACAGGAGTGTGATCAGAAGTAAAAAATGTTGCTCTTTTATTAGTTTTTGGTGTCCATTTTTATGCAACGTTATGCATTTGTCTCCTGTCTCGGGATCGTCTCCTTTTTCCTGCCTCTCTCAGGCTGTCGGTCTCGTTTCATACGTTGGGACCCTCTTTGCTCGATCTGTCTGCTAATGTAGCTTCATGATGACATAATAAAATATACGGCAACACCAACTCGTGTTATTGTTTCTGTTTTAACCTTTCCAAATGAAAATCTTGACAACATAAATTATCACTCTTTGTTACTTGAACATTGTTGGCATTTTAATTAAATGTTTCTGAATTTATTAGAACAATGATATGTGAAAAGCTGCAGTTTANATATTCCAGTACTCATCAAAGCAAGTCTCTGCAAACACGAATGACCAGTTCGAATCTTGATTTTATAATTATGAAAGGCTTATTAAAATAACACAGGCCAACAACAAAATATATTTTGGTTTTTAGATCAGACCTATCATTTCTTATAGATTTTGATGTGCTGAAACCGAATTTGAAGAGTAAAAAAATTTTCATCGTTTAGATTTTTTGTAATCGCAGGGACAAGTAGTCTCTTCTGTATTGAATATGCAGTTATCTTAATACTAGTACCTTTGGTAAATATGAAGAATACCGACTCAATCCTGATTATAACCTAGATGACTGATTTCCTATATATTTTCGGGTGCTGAACACGAATCTGATGTCCAAACTTGGCGGACGGCCCTTTTTTGGGCANAAAAGGGCAGTATTGAGATAACTGCATATTCAATATAGAAGAGACTTGTCCCTGCAATTACAAAAAATCTAAACGAAGACAATTTTTTTACTCTTCAAATTCGGTTTCAGCACATCAAAATCTATAAGAAATGATAGGTCTGATCTAAAAAAAAAATATTTTTTTTTGTTGGCCTGTGTAATCTGTGTTTTGAAGTTACTAGTAAAAATTCCTTCCGGTAGTAGCTAAAAGAAACTGGTACATTTCGTGTGTGCTCGAATTACTTGCCTAAAACGNTTTAAAGTATCTCCTTGGGATTACACACACTTTCCCAGAGGTCCTGCCATTGTTGGAAGCATTTCTGGTACGCCTCTTTGGGAATGGAGTTCCGCATAATGTCTTTTCGTGATCCGAATCGGGTCCCTTTCAGCTTGGAGAACAGCCCAAAATCACAAGAAGCCACGTCTACAGAGTAGGGAGCCTGATGGACCACAGGAGTCTGTGGATGCAAGGAATGAGCTGGTGCGTTGTCGTGATGCAGCTGCCAAGTTCCCGCTTTCCACACATTGGGTCTTCTGTGCCACACGGCATCTCCACACAGGAGTCTAAAAACATCACTTAAATGTTGCTGTGCACCTGCGTTTCTTTTTTTGGCCTCGGGGATATTGAAAGTTTCCTCTACCCATACACCCGTGACTAAACATCAGTGATCAGGGTGTTCANGAAGTTGGGGTTGCCGTTTCCAGAGTTCAGCATGTCCTGCTAGACTTGCAGACTGAGTTGCTTCTCCTCTGTCGTTAGCGGTTTGGGCATAAATTTCGGGGACACACTCCGCAAGGCCAAATCCTCGCTCAAAATAAAATGTACCGAACCAATACTTATCCCCACCTTATCTGGAAGTGCTCGGACGATGATACGATGGTCTGCATGACCAAAGTCCGCACTTGGTCGATGACCTCGTCATTTCGACTTTTTGAGGGCCTACTGAAACGTAAGTCGCTCTCCATCGACATGCGGCCNTCTTTGAACCGGTTGTATCGCTCCTTAATTTGTGTGATGCCCATTGCATCGTCGCCGAAAGCCTGCTGAATCTTCCGAATGGTTTCCGCTTGGGTATCGCCAAGCTTGATGCAATACCTCTGTTCAAGTCGTTCCGTCATTTTAATCCGACGGACGCTCAGTACACCCCTCGCTCACACGCTGACTGCCAGCTACTGACGCTCTCTGCGGACAGGAACTAATTCAAGCACAAGTACACATTCATCCACTTCCTCGCCAGAGGACACTGTCGTGCTTCATTTGTTTCCGCTAGAAAAATTACGGTCTGATACATTTTGAACAGACCTTGTAATGCCCTAAGTAATCNAGAGGGGTATGAATTGTAGGCTTAAATCTTTGTGTTGTAATAAACTTTGCCCTGAGCAAAATCAGCCTTTATAAAATTTTCTTTTATAATAAAAGAAGTTAATTTGAGGTTACTAATTAATTAAAATAAATTTAAAGCGGCCATTGTTACATATGTGATTCCCCTGATGTTTTGATGTAGGGAATTTCCTGGCACCTATGGCATGGGTGTAAAACGCTCATCTGATTGGAGGGAACGCTGTGACGTCATCCGGATTTGGTGAAACACTGAAGTGAATAATGGACGAGTNAGAAAGCAACTGCTAGAAAATTTTTCTGTACTTCAGTCAGTTCTAAATTTAAAAATTAAAATCCTTACAGTTGAAATTAATATCTAGTAAAACGAATTGTAACTAGGCCTAATTTAGTCGTCTTAACAAGTTTTATGCTTTGTAAAGTTGTTTACTTTTGTGAAAATTACTGTGAATTATTTTAAATCTCGTTTAATGAAGTGCAGTGAACAGTTTCCTGAACGACTCCCCCCCTACCCCCAAAGAGTAATTGCCAAGGTTTTGGGCTGTACCAGCCAGAGGCACTCGTGCTGGGAAGGCCAATTCTGAGGAATCAGACNGAAAATTACTCCTGGTGCTTGTCCTATTTAACTTTGTGAAGTTAGACGTGTCAGCAGTTTTGTTGTCTTTAAACCTTTAAAATTCTATATTGCTATCAGTCCCTCTTCTTTCCCTTTCCACGTTCCTTCTTTTTCACTGCTGACACACTGAACACTCGCCTGCGCGTTTGCCGTGTGCTGCAACCCGTAACCTTGGAAAAGGAGATCCTGGCGGATGACTGAAATTTTTAGCTGCGGCAGTTATGGAGGAATATATCGCTTTGGCTCGTGCTTCAAGCTGTAAAGAGCTCCCTCGTTCAATGCGCCAGCCGCTCATCGGAGAATCGAGAGAAAAATGACGAGGGAGACNATTACACAACTTCAGAGTGCCAGTAGTTATCGTGATTGACGTAATAAATATAAACTAAACAGACAAGTCGACTTACTTCAACTATAAGTCTGAATAAAGAAATAATTTGGGTCTCGGGGATGGATTCTATCAAACATACAGAGTGTAGCA
>KZ882616.1:14466-25787 GCA_003456935.1 Machilis hrabei
ACTAAACCAAAATCAAATAACTTATCAGCGTTCGTTCAATCAGACCATGTTGTATTGTCAAAAGAACTTCACCGGAATCGTCTTTTGCTAAGATGTCACTATTTTTGATCAACAGAGCAATCACAGCAGTACATACCAACCAAACCCATAGAAATCCGAAAACTAAGAAATGGCACTCTCCTTCTCAAAACTGCAAATAAAAAGCAGACACAGGAACTCTTAAAGCTTACAAACATTGGCACTTTTCCAGTTACAGTAGAAAAACACAGTCAACTAAATTCGTATAGAGGAGTAGTCGCCTGCTTTGACCTTAACGATCTGTCGATTGACCAAGNTCAAAGCGGAATTGGCGGAACAGAATTTAACTGACGTTCGACGCATTTCTGTGTGTCGTGACGGCAATCTTATCAGCACCTCCTCATATATACTTCCCTTTAACTCTGTTCAGCTTCCAGAAAGAATCTATGCCGGCTTTCACTCGCTCCCTATCCGTCCATACATTCCGTCACCAATGTGGTGCTTTAAATGTCAAAAGTTCAGGTGCAGAAATATGTCCCAAATGCAGTCAACCAGGTCACACCCAGAACGAGTGCTCGAATGCACTGAAATGTGTTCATTGCCAGGATGACCATCTAGCTTGGTCACCTACCTGCCCAAAATTCAAGGAGGAGAAGGAGATCCAAACCATCCGGATCATCAACAAGATATCCTTTGTCGAAGCTAGGTGGCAATTTAAACTTCGTCGGCCAACTGCTGGCTTAAATTTCTCTGCTGTGGTAAAAAGACCTATACCATCAGCAACCATTGGAACGCAGACGGAACCCTCCAAGACAGGATGCTCAAGTCTGCCTTGACCGCCTCAAAAACACTTCTCCTGGAACACATGATATCCACAATAAGATGCTACAACACCTGTCATCCAAGTCNCTTTCTAAGTTACTAGAACTCTACAATGAGATTTGGGAGCAGAACATCTTTCCCTCCCAGTGGAAAATAGCAACGGTAGTAGCAATCCTAAAACCTGGAAAGGACCCAAGCTGCCCATCTAGTTACCGGCCTATTGCTCTGACTAGCTGCCTAAGCAAAATATTCGAGAGAATGCTAAACCGTCTACTTATCTGGTATCTTGAGTCTCGTCACCTTCTCTCGGATATTCGATGCGGTTTTCGTCNACACCATTCTACCGTTGACCGCCTCGTAACCTTGGCCACAGAGATCCAGTATGCTTTTGTTAACCGAGAGCATTTATTGGCTTTCTTTATAGATCTAGAAAAGGCATACGATACCACGTGAAGTTTGGCATTCTGAAGACGCTATTTGACTGTGGCCTCCGTGGTCATTTACCCATTTTTCTTCAAAATTTTCTCTCCGATCGAACTTTTCGAGTTCGGGTTGAAAACATCCTCTCTCCACCAAAACCCCAAGAAAACTGAGTTCCACAAGGTGCCATTTTAAGCGTCACCCTTTTCGCCATAGCAATTAACGGTATCTCTTCAACAGTTCCACCTAAGGGACTGGGTTTTTTATATGTGGATGACTTCACACTGTTGTCGCTCCCAGGATCTCGCTACTGCTGCTCAACATCTCTAACACGCCATTGATAATGCAGATACATGGTGTCAACAAACTGGTTTCTGCTTTTCTACCACCAAAACTCAGTGTGTCCACTTCCATCGCCTTGTACGACTTCATCCGTCCCCAATATCCATCTGAGAGACCATGCACTGCCTTTTGTAGCTACAGTAAAGTTCTTGGATCTTCTCTTTGAACGAAACCTTTCCTGGAAGACTCGTATAGCATCACCTCGGTGCCAATGCATGGAAAAGTTGAGAATCCTGAGAGTTTTGCAAAGAAAATCCTGGGGAGCAGACCGTACAAGCCTTTTACGACTTTATCGCACAATGGTGCGATCTCGTCTGGATTACGGCTGTATAGTGTACGGAATGGCAGCCAGCTCATATCTGAAGAAGCTTGATACGGTGCACCACCTGTCGACAGGAGCGTTTCCAACTAGCCCGGTGATCAGTCTTTACGTTGAATCCGTGGAACCATCGTTAGCTTTACGCCGTCAGATCATCCTCTCCTCCTTTTCAACAAAACTATACGCCCGTAGAGATGTACCGTCGTATAATGCCGCTCTCCACAGAAGGTATGAACACCTCTTTCGGGCCCGACCAGCATCACCGAGACCGTTATACTTTCAAATAGATGGCATTTTAAATGGAGCAATAAATACCATTCCACAGGTCATGCAGCTAAAGCTGGCTACAGTTCCACAACCAAGACTCATGCTTTCACTAACGAAGATACATTCTACTGCCACACCTATCGTATACCAGCAGCACTTTCACCAACTTATGAACTCCATCCCGCCTTTCATCCAGATTTACACAGACTGATCAAAATCGGACATCGGTACCGGTTGTGCTTTCGTTGCGCCGGGCCGTACACGGAAAATGTGCCTACCAGAGTCTTGCAGTGTGTTGAATGCTGAACTTCTGGCTATCCTGAAAGCACTAACTTTTGGAATTGTTAAAGCCTTGCCTGAATTCATCATATGTANCNATTCCCTCNGTGCTCTTCAGGCAATCTGCAAAATGTATCCCGTGCACCCGCTTGTTCAAAGCATTCAGAAACTTCTTGCCGAAGCATCATCTCGGCACCTCGATTTCCGTTTTACGTGGATACCGGGGAATATCGGGAAATGAAGCGGCAGATGCAGCTGCAAAGTAAGCTACGGCTCTAGAACTCCAAAACCTTCCGATGTCGATTGCTTTTGACATTCGACTGCATCTCCGACATCAGCTTCTGCAATCGTGGCACAACGGAAAACGATAAGCTAAGAATAGTCGAGACTACCCCCACCGTCTGGAAGACGGCTTGAAGATCAAACAGTCGTGCTTTGCCGACTCCGAATCGGTCATGTGTTTCTAACCCGTTCGTACCTGTTACGAAAAGAACCGGCTCCTATATGTCACAGTCACAGTTCGCCATCTACTCGTTCACTGCGCTTGCTTCCGCCATCAGCTACACGACTCTGTTGCAACTGCACTCTCCGATAACGCCGTTACAGTTTCCCGCCTTTTCGCATTTCTTAAAGAATCTGGTCTCCTAAACCAGATATAGTATTTTCACCAATAGTTCTGTGGCTCTAATGACTTTAACCAAGTCAACGAGCCCTTAAATCTCAACAATTCAATTCCTGAACGACATAAATTATATGTTATCGTTATGGCTTGTGATTCAACTGGAGTACGTATTAATATACACCGGCAGTGCACTGTTCTCCAGGATATCAAAGCCAGAGGCGTAAGCCGAGGGTTTGAAATTCTCCCGACTATTTTATTTCCCGGAGAACAGTGCACTGCTGGTGTTTATTGGTTTTAAATTGCGAGCAAAAATATTGTTTTAATCAAAATTCTTAAGTGCTCATATCGCTGCTATTTCAATAAAAATATACAAAATTTGTGTGAAATCCTTGCCAGGTCCAATATTTTACTCTATTCCATACATTGGTGTGTGGTTGTAAATTTTTTTTTGTCTGAATGAATTTGCCGACATCAATCTGGTGCAGCACAATATTATGGTGACGAACTTACTCTCCTGGATCTGTTTCGAGTATGGTATGTAAGAATTCCTCATAACAGTACCCGATTATGTCATTTTGGGAGTTATGACTAATGCACAGGGCATTTCAAAAAGAATCATCCGATTTTAAATGTTTATATTATGAAAACTAATGAACTCACAATGGAACGTTTTCAAGTGTAAGACGAGTTTTTGAAAATGAAAGTAGTAGTTTTGTGCAGAAANGTACGCTGAATGCAGTGGTAGGGTCCATTTGCTTGAATGGTCAGTAATTTTGGCGTTATTTGCATATAAACACAAGAGCTTAGCATTTATATACCAGTTCTAAATCGCACAACTACAACGAGAGCGGCGTAGNGAATCACCAGAATATTCAGAAAATGGCAAGTTAAACAACGGCTAAACCACCCTCAGAGCAATACCTAAATATGGCTGTCAAAATGGTAAGTTTAGACGACGTCTAAACATTGTTTTTGCAACCCGAATCGATGTTTAGACAACATCTAACTTAGACGGTGTCTAAACCTCGTCTTTGCAATCCACCCATAGGTTAGGTTAGACATACATGAATGCATTTGTGCAGTTAGTGCCTAATACTGCATTTTGTTCACAACATGTTTCATAACGTTAAGATGTTTAACAATTGGAAGAGGTATAGATTAATGCACTTGTACTTGACAGAGCGGCGGCATAAAAAATAATCCCGAAGTGGCCTACGTACCAATGGCAACATTACATACAATAATGTGTGTCAGGGAAAAATACAATTTATAGCCTGGAAAAGTCAGGAATTTCATATATAGCATTCTGTAGCCACCCTGAATATGAATGTTCAAACCCTGGCTTCACGGAACTACATGAGGACGAGGTCNAAAGTATTAGGATCATTAATAAACATTCATTAATATGTATATTTTACTTGAATAATTGGATAGTCTTACCAACCTTACTACATACAGTAACTGGAATCATTTAGGTAATATTATTTTAGCAGGCAAGAATAAGTATCATTCACCAGTCTAGGCTACTATAATATATATGTGAATTTAGTGGGCCAGGAGCAAAATCACACAAAGTTTGATTTAAATTACTTTTAATGAAATCAGAACGAATACCTTTAGGTCCTCCCTCGTACAGCCCTGGGAATTGTTAATTTGCTACCTAGGTATACCTCGCAGTAAACTCGGCTATTTCCAGCCTCCGTACAAAGACTTGATCGTAACGTATTTTGTTCTTCATAACAGCCCATCTCTATCATACTTCACATAATAACAGATGGGAAGATGATTGTCATTGTTCTTTACTATCTAACACACTATAACACTAGTGTACATAATATCAGCATTTGTTGAATATTTCATGCAATATGGCATTGTAGTACACAACTTTTCTCTGCTATTAACAAATTTCTTCATTTTCGTCACCTTTCTACTCAAAATCTAGAGGGCCTGCACTGCCCGTGTGCTATCGTGCTAACGCAGTAGGTCTTCATTTGTGGTCGTTNTGCACTAATCGCCCACCCGCGTGTTTGCCGTGCGTGGAGACCCGTACCCCCANAGATGAGGAACCTGGTAGCTGAGGGTGGTCAGTTAGTCATCCAACACTCTACTTTGTCCATGGATTCGTGTAAACGGGAGCCTGGGGACTAGCCACCCCTAGGCAATCGGCTTGCTAACTGGGTGTTTTATTTTTAACCCTTTAACATGGTGAGGACATAGTCCTATACTCTTCGCGTAACCCTGGCGTCGGGCGGTAGTAGCCCAAGCAGACGTCCCCATTTGAGGACTCCATGGTGGGTGGGGAGCGCATAGAGCAAAGAAATAATTTTTCCTCATGGGAACCAAACAACAAACTCTTTTTCCGGGCCAGGATGTCAAGACANCCTGGTCCCAATTTTTAATAGTAAAGCCTACAGAGGAAGGTGCGAACTTCACGAAAGTGTCGCCCTACCTGATAACGAAAGCNATAGAGGGAATAAGCAAGGACCCTATCGAAATAAAGAAACTGAGAAGTGGAGAACTACTGCTGAAGACAACAAGCCAGAAACACACCACTTCTTTTTTGAAGATGAAAAAGATTGGAGAATATCCAATAACTGTTGAGCCCCATCGTGCTTTAAACACGAGCAAAGGNTTGTCCGATACTCGCCACGCTTCTTTTTCCAAATACACCAACCCCAGTAAATTTTCGTCGAGGAGCTGCATATCGTGGATTTCCAAAGTGGAATCGTTAAGAAACGTGAGAAAATCGGCACGAGATGCGCAATATTTTGTCCGTGGCAATGTCGGCCTTTGCCCGAATTTACTCCATAAGGAATTCAAACATAATTTTGCCAAAGTCCTCAACCCAGGATTTTTACAAATTTTGGTCTCATCCAACAATATACCTTCGTTTTCGTGGTATTGGCGTATATACCCCTTTTGATCCGCGGTTTGGGCCCATTCCGGCCATCCTGAACTTTCCCGTTTTAATTTTAAAAAGGCATTGACATATTGCGCAAAGAGGCCGCCTGTATTATTGGTGGGATCATATTGGGTCGTATTTTCATAATGCCAAACTTCGTACACTTTCATGANACGATAATTTTTACTAAGTGCCAAATCTATTTCGGGTGTAGCCCATGTGCCCACGAGTGCGCGTTGCTCGTCCGTGTGTAAGCAGGGATCCTCTCGCTTTTCCTCGGCGCATGTTTTGCATAAAGGAAAGACGAGTTTCTCCCAACTTACGTGGAAAGGCAGCACGGGAAAATACAAACGTCTTGGTGCTTATTGTTGGATGACCTTGAGGTAAACGTGCAGTTTTGAGCACGTATGGATATAATGAGCAGATGTCCAGATATCTGACCCTTTCACCCCTTTGCACATCACCAGCACCATCACAGTTATCGTCAATACCTGCGTCAACCTTATGGTAAAGTTTCACGGCACTAACACGTCCATCTGCGAAACCTTCTCGAGGTAATAACGGTGCCGGATTCATGTCAGTCTTCATGAATTGAGCAAGCATTTTATTCACCCTCAAATCATCATGAAACTCGCATGACCAAAGTACAACAAGAGTATACCCTGGGAGCAGTNGCATAATTTCACGTTGACGTGCTAACGTTTTAATATACAACTCACCCATGGTGATAGACTTGCTAGCGCATAGACGTTGGAATCCATGCATTTTGGGTGGCCATGGATATGGCAACCGTTAAATTCATAGACTCTAAAATCCACCATGTCAATACCGTCCAGCTTGTATCCACGTTTACGTCTGCCGCAAGCCGTACGTGATACATGGTCAGTCCATTGGCTATCGGGTGCTGCAGGTAAAACGTATTCACCGCCTTCACGTGCGTGACGAATATGTTTCCCCTGCATGCGATTCAAATACGATAGCCATATGGACGACTCGTACGAATGACGATCTTTCAAAGTATACGTCTCGCCGGGCGGCAAAAGCCCTATACTGTTTTGCGGCCTATACATGTGACGGTAAACTTGCATACAAGCTGAAGGTAATATGGCATTGGCGAGGTAGGGATCGATACCGCCTGCAACATTCTTAAACAACTCTCGGAAGGCTAGGCAGGCTTTACGAAGTATTGTCACGTCATCGCTGCAATAGGCTACGAGTTCTGNCTGAAGATCCCATTGCAATAGTGGATTGGTCTCGTAACGCTCTCGTTCTTTGGCTAACCAATGGACTAACGCCTCTCTAGCTTCAGGCTTTAGGCCATCAGGATTATAATATTCAAAGTCGGGCAAATCACCTACGTAATTCAGTCGTTCAGGTGTGGGGAAGAGGTACGGAAACGTACCTTTCTTCATCACGTCTTCAAAACCAAAACATTTAGGAAGTTGGCTTAAGGCCATGGGAAGAAAATTAAGAGAATCGATAAAGCGAATATCGAATTTGGGGAGACGGATATAANTAATTTTGTTGCCATTATACAAAATATCGGGCATGGTTGTATGGCGGAAAAGATATTTGATCAAAAAATGCAAATCAAAATTACCCCCATTATGCGAAATAAAGAAGAATGGGCATGTATGGGTTTGCCTTGTGGCGTCACATTTTCAAACACAAAACAACTGAATTCCGTCTCGCAATTTACCCCCGAAAATCTGGTTTCCACTCCTTGTTCATCTTGGACAATACATAATATAGGTACGTGTTCATGCGTTTCAGATTCTATCATCGTTTCAAAATCGAAAAAGAAATAACGAGGTTGCTTTGGAGACTTGTTCCAATTTTGAGATCGACCTTCAGGCATCACCCGATTGAAAATATCGACAGGTTGGATATAACACGCATGATTCGGTTGTTTAGGACATTTACAGACACGGCATTTGGGCAGTTTGCAGACGTGTGGTTTATCAGTCTGTTCGTGCACGTTNATATAGCTGTAACATGTCTGGCATTTCACACGTTCAACGCAAAAATTGTTTTGCGTGTGATATGCCAGAC
This sequence comes from Machilis hrabei, assembly GCA_003456935.1. Taxonomy (NCBI): domain Eukaryota; kingdom Metazoa; phylum Arthropoda; class Insecta; order Archaeognatha; family Machilidae; genus Machilis; species Machilis hrabei. The sequence goes on from KZ882616.1 coordinate 22,510, forward strand.
ATTGCGCTCCGCGGCAGAATGTCATGCATTTGGGACAGGGTCGAGGATCACTACCGTCCTCGGTACACTGATCGGAGCGACAGCACACACACACATCTTTGCAAATATGTCCACCCCCGCCCTTGCGGGTTGGGTTATTAAAGGCTTGACAGCACCGTGCACAATAATGGTGGCGCAAAAANCTGTTTGCACTGTGGAGGTGCACANGCAGCATGGCGGAACACCTGCCCGAAATTCATTGAGGAAAAGGAAGTACAACGGATCAAGACCTTGACGAAGGTGTCTTTCGGGGAAGCTCGGAGGATACATAAAGAACAATCCCCGTCAACAACATTGAACTACTCGGCAGCGCTGCGGCGTCCCGTGACAACCACCATGGTTATGACACAAACAGAGCTGCCACGAGATGCGGAGTGCCCCACTTGTCGCTCGGAACCCTCCCGTACTGTCACTACGTCTCCATGTCGTGAGGTCCCTCAGGGGATACCCACTCGACTGAATCGGCATCTGTCACCACCCGAACAGCAGCAGCAACCACCAAGAAAACAGAAGCAGCAACAACAGAAACCCGAGCAACAACCACGGCAGCAACAGAAGCAGCGGCATCAACAACAGCGACCCAGCTTCCCCGAAAAGATCGCAGACACAGCGAACGTCTGCGACCCGTCCAGTTTCTCCTGGTAAGGGTGTGATTAATATCACGTTACCAGACCCGAGACAGCAGATTCCCTCACGGGCCCAAATGCGTTCCCGATCCTTATCCAGGAATCGTCGGCGCTCTGGGCCATATCACAAGTCCCGCTCCAGGTCCCCTCACGAGGCTTCCGTATACACGGACCTCGGAGATCTGGGCAAACACTTTGAGGCGGACACACACCCTTTTCAAACTTTNTCGGGAACCTTCCGTAAGAACCTAAAGAAGACAAAGTAGTTTTCCCTCTTCCAGGCAACCAAAATGGATCTCTCCACATTACAGTGGAATGTCAATGGACTTCGCACAAGGCGTGAAGAATTACAGAGTGTACTTACAGATACAGGATGTACTACGTTTTGCATTCAGGAAACGCGTCTCACTCCAGCAATAGATTTCAGTTTTCGGAACTTTCAGCTTTTCCGCTCGGACGGCCCTCCACGTATTATACCTTCTGGAGGAGTCATCATTGTAATCAAAAACAGCATACCAGCCCATCAGTTTCATCTTCAGACACAATTACAAGCAGTTGCAGTCACTCTCAATCTTTACACGGACATCACTATATGCAGCATATATTTGCCACCAAACGAAGACATTGCAGCATTCCAATTGAGGGATCTAATTTGGCAAGTACAGACACCTTTCGTGATAATGGGAGATTTTAACGGCCTTCACCATCAATGGGGCTCNACCCAGATCACCCCGAGGGGACCATGATCGCAGAGATCGCAGATGACTTACAGCTTACACTGCTAAACTCTGCTCAGCCTACGCGATTTGATATGGCAAATGGCACTTCCTCTACGCTTGATTTAACGTTTGCGTCCCCCNACAAGTATTAAAAAAATAAAGAATCAGTGGGGATTGAACCCGGATGAGAGCCAAGTGTTTTATCACGGAGCCATCAAGAGTAGTTGTTGAAAGCGTTAACTAATGAGTATACGTGCATATATGTGCGACTCAGAATAATTTTTATTATTTTTTAATTAAAACGGAAGCCCATTCAATAAAATGCCGGGACACGTATATGTTCTTTTGGGCCCTAGAACCCCTAAAAATTTTTACAGCAAAATCGGTGAGTCATGAACTGTAGTCTCTCCTTGTAAGTATTTTTACTATAGCAGTATTCGAGCCCGAAACCATTGAACTACAACAAACTTACCTCTAATGACTGCATGTACGCTGTCAATGCATACCAATCGCCCCCCATATTATTTACAGGGTTTGGCACGTCATCAGGCGCCAATACGGGTGGATGGGGGTCTACTGGTTCAGGCGGCGGTATTCCATTCCGCACTGCCTCTGCCAGAATATTCAAAATATTGGTCGTCACATCTTCACCCTAGAGCAAAACAAAAGTAAAACATTAGTAACAATTACAATATTAANCCGATATACGCAACATATATACATTCTTTATAAAACATGTGACTGTTTGTTTATTTTTACTTGTTCAAAATGCCTGCATCAAAACAAATGTTCGAAACGTATGGACACTTACACGTTTTGCTTCATTTTTACTTTTTTCAAGATGGCCGCAACCCTTAGCTTTCGAAACGTATGGTCACTTACACGTTTTGCTACATTTTTACTTTTTTCAAGACATTACCCATCGATATTCCTAGTGTAACAAAACACCCCATAGTCTCCCCCATTTTTAAAAAATAATATTTCAATTTTTTTAACTCGTATTAAAATCCATGCCAGAATATAGTTCCAAACATCAAACCTCTGCTATACGACTCGTCTCACTCTTAGCTTGTGAAACATGGTCACTTACCCGTTTTGCTACATTTTTACTTTTTTTTACACGTCGGAGCTATCCCTTCTATCGGGAAAACTTGACAAAAATTTTTAATTTTAAAAATATATTTTCAGGTTGATAATTGGGGGTTCTACAACTCGCAAATAACTTAACAAACACCTCCACACCCAGGCTTAGAGTCTCTTTCTACAAGCCTATTTCTGAAACACATTACAACAAATATATATATATACTTACAGCTATTGTCTCCATGTACAGGGNGAGCCTGTTCCAAGCATCCGCTGCATCATTTAACACCAACATCTCTTCATTAAACGGGTCCGGTTCAGGCCGTCGCTGTTGTTGATGGTAGAGGGGGGCTGGGATTTCATTCTCCACCACAGCTTGTAACATGTTCAAATTTGCTTGAACACGCATCGGTTCATTCTAAAAATAACAATTCCTTTTTACACATAGGTTTAATACTCGAATACATGTTTTTAGGTCTGGTGGTTTCGGGTTAGCAACCGTTCATTATATTAAGACTCTATCCCGACGGCTAGCCGTTTACTTCTGCTCATTGGCTTGATTAGAATTGATACTAACAAGGAGAGTCTACAGTTCATGACTCACCGATTTTGCTGTAAATTTTTTTAGGGGCTGTAGAGCCCAAAAGAACATATACGTGTCCCGGCGTTTTATTGAATGGGCTTCCGTTTTAATTAAAAATAATAAAAAATTATTCTGAGTCGCACATATAGGCACGTATACTCATTAGTTAACGATTTCAACAACTACTCTTGATGGCTCCGTGATAAAACACTTTGCTCTCAACCGGTG
>KZ882619.1:6598-17488 GCA_003456935.1 Machilis hrabei
GGCCATAGAGTCTATGCATCGTTTTAAAAGTAAAGTGTAAAAAAGTGAGAAGGATTTTCATATAGATCATGCTACAATCTCCTTTATCCTACAGTGAGGTTTGTTTTATTATTAACTCAATAACGGGATTTCAACAATATATGATGATGCACTTATTTACGTGGCACCGGTACAACATGAGCCATGTCACGGTGACAGACAGTGATGAAGGGACAATTGAAAACATAGAGATGACGGAAATTCACATCCCCCAGCCTTGTATGGAAATCAATCCTATTTTCTTTTTGAGTGAGACTGATTGACTACCAAACTACTCCACTGCTCAACCACATAAACATTTAATAAACGAGCCAAGCGCGGTGCAGCAATAAGTTAGTCAACCGACTTCTGGTATGTGAGTAGTCGGTTGACTAACTTATTTACACACCAGGCTGGTTGTAGTGAATGTCCATCATTTTGATGTTTGTGATGTTCATTAATCAAAATAAACATTGTTTATTGTCTTGAAATGACCCATCTGTGTCGATGGGACTTTCAACACCACATAAAAACATCATCAGTTTCCAAACGGTAAGACTTTATGGAAATAAAAAAGGTATAAAGTGTTTAAATATTTAGTCTTAATAAATTGGTAAATTGGAGATGTAATGTTATAATTATGTATGCAAATACGTGAATGTCTATCCAAGAGAGGTCTAGTAAAAAAAGCTGATGATCAATGGCTAAATGGGATTTCCAAACATGGGACCTAATAAGTATTACTACTAACCATACACACATAGTACGCTTAAATGACAGACTGTGAATTATTAAATACACTGTTTGTTGTACGAGGTTCATTCGGAAAATAAAGAACGTTTGCGCATACAGCCCGCACAGCTGTTTCGTAGCAGCCAGTCATTCGATCGCTGTGTTCAATGTGGTTTAGAGAGTTGCCTTGTGCAGTTCGTACCGCAGACCTATTCACGTGGCGAGTGTAAAAAGCTTTGACAATGAAAGTGCCGATTGCAAGTCCCGCCGACTGTGAAGAGCGAGGCGTGATTCGATTTTTGCAGGCGGAAACGTTAGACCCTGTGAAATTCATCGTAGACTTGTTGCAGTCTATGGCGAAGGTGTTATGAATGCGGCCAGTGTCCGGAAGTGGTGCATAATGTTTCAGAATGGGCGGACAGACTTTGTTGAATGATGATTCCCATTGGGAGACAATAGATCATCCTCTCTAAAGTCCAGACCTTGCACCTTNGGACTTTCACTTCTTTCCGAAGATGAAGGAACGTCTTGTTGGTAAACGCTTTGCAGATGATGAGGACCTCCAGGAAGTTGTCATGGACTTGTTGAATCACCAGGCGTCCGCATGGTACGAGGAGGGACTACTTAAACTGGTGTAGAGATACGACAAATGCCTCAATGTCTAAGGCGACTACGTGGAGAAATCGATAAAAGTATGTGGCAAAACGTGTGTATTCTGTTTTTGTAGTATTGTTAATAAATGTCTTTGTATGACGAAACGTTCCCTACTCTCCGAATAACACTCGTAGCTTGTCAAAATGGTCCCAAACTTCTGAGAAAAAAAAATGTACAACAAGGTAACCCAAATCCCGAAGATTTAGTGAGGAAATAAAGTTACTGAGAAGCTCTAGCCTACACAAGTCATTGCCTTAAAAAACAACGTAATTAACTTCTGGTGGGGAACATTGATACTGAAGAACGATAAGACATAGAGGAATATAATTAATTAGAAATCCTAAACCTACTATAAATCCCTATGCCAACTTAAATGTCGCTACAATGAGAGTACGTCTATAATGTAACCGTTGTGTAATGTGGACACTATATATAATGATAATTGATTTTTATGCGCCTTCCAGATACCAATATGTCTAATGTTTTATTTTTAATTTTAACTAGTGGTTATGCATTGTAAAGGTCACTCATAGTAAACAGTTAACAGAAAAAAAAATTATACTCAAAATGTCCAAATTGCAACCTTTTTTATTTTTAGATTGTTGACTGATAATCGGTTGTTACAAAATATCCATTTTAATTTCAACTGACGTAAAAATATATTTTAACACCTTTAAAAGTACGGAAGAGAACCCCACTAAAAACTGAAAAGGGTCACCAATTTGATTCAAGATGACATATTGAGAAATTAGTTATCTTAATAAACTGAACACTTAAATTTCCATGGCCACCTAAAAAGCCATCAAAACCCGTAATGGTTAAGAGAGATGTGTTTCATCCAAAAAAAAAAAATTAATTCCTCTATTTTGATAACAGTTGTGGAATAGACGCGGCCACTGATAGAAAAGCAAAGCAAATACAAGGTGCCACTTCTTTTGGAAAAATTCCTCAATACACGTGCACGTACGTGATCATCTATGCCTGTCGATTCATATTTGACAGAAGTGTGCGTGATTTCTGGACGTGTGCGCCACTGCACTTTGAGTAATGACAGTATTTATTTTCTCATCGGCTTCAATTTGTCTCTCCACACACGAACGTTGTGTCATGGTGCATGGACTGGATATCAGTCCCTCGGTCTCTCTCTACCGTTTTCCCCTCTCTCATCCGGGTTCCGGGTTGATTATCATCACAGCAAGGTGAACGTGTGTGTGTGTTTCTGATGGAGCATTGGAAGGGGAGAATGGGAGAGACGCTGGNCATGCAAACGCCACGCATCACGGGGACGGCGATAAAATCGACCCAAATTACCACCATGGTCGTCAAAAATCATTACATAAAAAGAGACTGTCTGCTGAAAAGAGGGTTTAGTGTTGACATGGAAAGTATAGACACACACACAATAATCGAACATAGCAAACACACGTGTTGAGTTATAACGCCTGTCATCTCAATATGGCCTCTTTTCACTCATGGTATTTTCTCCCCCTCATCCTGTAAAATGAATTGAGGGAGAGAAAGAGAAATTGGCATATGGTAAATGACATCACTATTTGGTAAAATAACTCTTTTTAACGTGTTTTAATTGACACTTTATCAATAATATACCTATTGTGCAGGAGTGACTCATGCTTTTAGGAAAATCGTTGTTTTATATGTATCTCACGCATATATGCGGCTATTAATATTGCTGTTATGGCTCGTAGGGTAATTGATGTAGTTCGTATGCATGGCTATTTGAGACTAGAAAAAATGAGTAAGACAGTATAGTAACGTAGTGTAATGATACCTAATTATAGCTATTTTTTTTCTTAGATATTTTTGTTCGATGTATTTTCACTTTGTAATCAACGGACACAAACAGATAACTTACACAAGTGATTTATTAACACTCACAATAGGAGTTTTCTTGACAGATTTCTCAAATATTTCTCTAATACTTTTAAACACAGTTTATCAAACAGTTTTTTTAGTTTTAATGTTAGGGAAGTGTTATATTAAATATCTTGATAATTGTTATGTCAACGGTAAATAAAAGTGTCAGAGCGAATCTTTGATTAATTGTTAAGAAAAAGTGTTGAGAAAAATAATACGGAGATTGTTTGGAAACCATTTACAGACAGTGTTTGCAATGATAATAGTAAGTTACACAATACTAGGAAGTGTTTCTGACAAGTTGTTTGAAAATTTGTTAGATAAAACTTTAGATACAATTTTAAGGCATGTATTAGGAAACGTGCAAGATAAACTGACGAAAAAGTGCTAAATAAACTTTTGAGAAAATTCTAAATATGTCCTTAAAGAAAATGGTACAGCATTTCATGAAAAAAAAAAACTGTTAAGAGCACAGTTGCACAAATCAATAATAGTGGATTAACTTACTGAACATCTGACAACTTTTGATGTAAAAATCAACATTCCATGGTCAATATTTTACGAAATCGTGCTATACTCTGAGATATCTCCCCTGTATATATATGGAATAAGCTGTCCTGATTCGAACCCATGGCCCTGAGCTTAAAACCGAAAACAATTTTTTAATCTACTAAACATTTTTAAATTATCTATGCAAGGATGAACCTTTAATAACCAATACGTTTCAAGATCTCCTTATATCGTCTTGCGAACGATCCTGTCTATTAAAATTAAATTCATACTCCTGAAACTAAAGCTTCAGCTTTAAATATTTAAGTGGACATATCTATTCAAAATGTGAAAACTCCTGGTTCAAGAATCATTCTTCTGTGACTAAAAGTTTTCCAGATTTTTCTGTTGACATATTTGGAACATATAAACATATATTCCAAGATATCTCTTGCTCGTAAATCAAATAAATACCACTGTATAATAACCTGTAAAATGAGATTAAGACCAATAACAATGGGTTAATTTACTCAAAATTTGCAAACTTTTGACGCAAAAATCCAGCTTCTACGATAACATTTTTTATATATCACTCGTGCCCATAAATATAAAAAAAAACTCTGGATTCGAACCCGAATTTCTGAGATATAAATCAATAAAAATTATTGCTATACTCAACATTTTAAAATTTTGAAGTAAATATATCTGAGATATCGCTCTTTGCCAAAATATGAAAAACAAATACCTCTGGATTCGAACCTGTCCCCCTAAGATAAAAACTAATAAAAATNGAGTTATATACCCAACATTTGCAAAGTTTTAGTACAACATTCAACCTTCTACGTCTGACAGTTTGCAAGATCTCGCCGTCGAAATATTTTGAACATATAAACATACCTACATACGCATACTCTGTATACTTAAATACAAAATGTCAATAATTTTTATAATATCGATTTGTTTGTTTAATTTAAATTATGTGAACTAATTTTGAATATAAGTGATGCTTCTGCTTCTTTTTACTGGAAAACTGCTACTGACTAAGACATTTCGAATCTTCTCATTAAGGTTATTTTGTATAAGTGACAGCTAGATATATGTATAATCTACACGTCTGCTTTAAATTACACTTAGGGGAGAGAGGGGCAAGTTGATACGCGGGCAAGTTGATACAGAAGGTGGCGTGACCAAACGCGCATGCTGTTGATACGCGGGCAAGTTGATACAGAAGGTGGCGTGACCAAACGCGCATGCTCAGGCAGCCCATGAGAGAAGAAGTTTTTGTAGTTTACTTCAAGTCAGTGCCTGACTTGAAGTAAACTACAACTTCTTCTTATCTCACGGGCTGCCTGAGCATGCGCGTTTGATCACACCACCTTCTGTATCAACTTGCCCGCGTATCAACTTGCCCCTCTCTCCCCTATTAATACATTTTTATTTTTTTATTATTTACTAGTTGTTCTGAAAATGAAAAGCAATTTATGTTCGTTTCTTATATCCAATTTTCATTAGAATCCTTAAATAAACACGAAATATTCACATTCCTTAAAAATACACAAATGTTACATAAAATGGAAATAAGTAAAATCAAGAAATTCATCTGAAACGGTTTTAACAAAGGCTCGTAGTATTTTTTCCTCCATGGCACACATTTCTTTAATTTTTATATAGCATTGTAAAACTAGGTTCCGAAATGACTTATTTTAACTCCTCGTGTAACACTGTAGCTACTTTTAATTATGTAGGTATATAAACTTTTGCTGTTAATTTACAAAGCTGAAATATAGCTATCAGAAAACGTACCTCATCCTGGGCTTGTCCTTCCCTTTTAGCCTCTAAGGCTCTAAAGTTAGAAACATTTACTTAACATTGATGAACTTTGTCCTACCTTTGATCCACCAAACTTTGTTTGAAATTGGTTGTTGTGTCACTGTTAGACAGTGTAATAAACGAACTTTTACAATTTATTTTATATTTTCCTGTAACTTTTATACTTTATAAACTATAGCAACTGCTGTCAATTTTTACATTACCTGCATTATTTTAAATGAACTTTATGAGCTTTTGCCCTGTCTCTTTCTCCGAGGCCATATAAGGAAAACTTGTCGTTACTGGCGGTTAAAACGTATTTAAATATGGNTTATGCAACACAACATTTAGCCTATCTTTATATGAATGACCCTTTGACATTATATATGCTGGAATGTAGTACATTTTTTAACTTTTCAAAACATATTTATACGTATATATAAATTAATTAAAAACGAAATGCATTCTTCAAAATATTGACAATTCATAAAAACATTCAATTTTATTATACTGAATANCCTAGAGCAACTCACATTAATATTGAAACTTGACAGTAAACAAAAGCCTACTTCAAATAAAAACTTTATAAAATTATATACTCGTTTAGTCAAGGAGATATACATTTTATGTGCTTAAAAAGCCTTAAACTCTGAAAATAAATATATTTCTATATAGTTAATATTATCCTGTGCTTCCGTTCGAAATAGCATTAACATTTATAATTGTAAACAGTGGTTCATATGTATTTTGGATGAGATTAAAAGGGAAATATATCAACATAAATATAGAATTAATAATGCTGACAGAATCCACAGTTTTACAGAAATTGGTATTATCATTCTTCTTGATGCCATTGTGCCCCGTAATTTTTACGTTTTCGGCATAACTGATTTCCTTAAAGTAAGTACATGCATANAAATAACTTTTTCTGTTATGATTTTGAAATTATTTTTATAATACGTAAAAAAACGATGTGAACAATTAATTTATTATATTTTTGTCTTTCGTTCGCAATAGTTTAACTTTACACATGTGATTTATTCCATTTTGTAATGGTAGCCCCTACTATTTATACATTTCAGTTGCTTTTCTACATGTAATATGATTTAAGGAATAGGCGCTATATATTACTTTGGAAGTTGGATTACTCTGAAATATCCCAAATAATAATTTATATTATTATGACTGTGCACACAAGAAAGCATACCAAGATCGTATCTGTATTCAGTAATTTTTGTTCTGCTTCTAATGTCCAAGGTTTGGCAATTTACTCTTACAGTTATTTTATAGAATATGTTCAGACTGTCCTGTATTTACCTTTATAAGCGAACGTATATTAAAATTGCTATTTGAGCTTGTATTAACAATATNCAGTGAAGTTATAACGCTACATTTTTCAAAGTCCCATTATTATAAATACGTTAGTTACACTTGAAATTTCATTTCAAAAGAAAATTAATACATTTCTTTTTTAATAGCCTAATAATAAGTTCACCAAGAAAACAAACTTATTATTACGGCATTACTATCATATTCTGCAAACACGCCAACGTATAATCCCGATCACTTATATGAAGTTCGTTTAACATGGTGAAAATTGATGTAAATTTACCTGGACTAATTATTTGAGCTCTCCTTGTTTGAAATAAACTTGACGTTAATTGGATGTATCGGCTTTATGATTTCGGAACTCTTGTATCAGTAATTCCTATTTTCAACATTTGGAGTAACTCATTTAAATTTAATTTATCGCCACTTTTCAATATTGATCCATAATAAACAAAAATAATGGAGGTAATGAAATATATAGGATTTAAAATGGATCTGGGAATTATAAGTACACCAATAAGCTCGTTTTAGGTCTTCTTTGCTTTAACATATCAATCAAAAATCCACGTTCACAAAGCGTTATTGTTTTGTTTGGCATTACTGGAAGTAGTTTATTTTTCGACGAAAAGCTGTACTGACTTTGGTAATAAAACCAGTGGCTTATACCTAATAAGAATGTTAAGGTAACCGGCATATGTTTTTAGATGTGGATACATTATATTAGAATATAATTCAACAGATGCCTTAGCCCAACTGGCAGCCATGTTTGTCTAACCAACTAGTTTGAGAAAGCCTCTTTACATGTTTTAACAGAATAGTAGATTATAAAGTAGTATTAACAAGTATTAAGATAGTCAGTTTGTAATTATGAGACACCAGAATGTCGTTTTTAACTCTTGGGAACGAGGGTTTAAATAAGAAACACCTTCAAAGGACTAAAAAATATCACTTGTAACAAATTATTCACTTTTGGAAGCATTGTTCTTAGCATTTAAAGGAATGCTTTCATTTCGTTTGCAGTGTGTTCACACGCTGTTCTTCAAACATCACTCGTTTTAAAAACATTAAACGAACAAGACACAACTTCACTAAATCCACACGGAGAAAAACGGCTAGTTGCAGTGACCACTCAATTTAGTAGTTGGTTATGAACAGTTTGCGACAACCATGCGATTGGACAGTGTGACCATTTGGTACGTTACTGGAACTGACTGCATATTTGACTACCCTATGAGATGGTTATTCTCAACCAACTACTGGGTAAAACCAAAATCAATTCTACAAGCTGGTTGGAGCAACTAACTATTTTTTTCCGTGCATTATAGCTACACTGCTATTATAATTAAGAACAAAGTGTTATACTTGCAAAATTCACTTTGAACCTGGCTATCTATTCATGTTTTTCTGCATATATTCGTGTTTACACAGTGGTTCGTGCGCTATGCGGGATGCCCCAAAATTTATTGATCAAACAGCACGTAAACTCCTCCAAACATAAATTGATACATTGTCCTGTGTTTCTTTCTCAAACGTTGGTCATCAGAAAAAAAAGTGACTCTCAACCTTTTTCTGATGCCCTATTAATCAGGGTTACCAACTTTTGATAAAGAAACAGGGGACTAAATCTATGTTTGGAGGAGTGTACACAAAATTAGACATTATATTTGAAGTTATGTTTTACAAATTTGCAACCAACATTTTACCCTTTGTTACAAACACGTAAAATGTAAAATTAGTTGCAGTTTGAGTCCACGTTGATTAGCTTTCAAACCACATATTAACATAACTGAAATTGTTAGTATTCACAAATTAAATTTACTAAGGAAAATAACACAAATTCTAGTTTACATGTTTTTGATTAGCACTTTCGCTCTTTTTAAAAAAGAGTTTTTCCCTTACTTGCTTTCGGAGAAGTTTAAATGGTCTGTTGACACTGTGATCTGTTGTTAAGAAAGTTCAGGCGACAATGAAGTTGGGAGATGAATAGGGAACAGGGGGCCTCAGATTGCGAATAAAGGAGCTTTCATCGCCAAAGTTTTTTTGTTGTTGTTGGAGTTTCNTTGTGAGACACTACAATCACGATCAATGAATCCCGAGGGTAGTTTTCTATCATATTTGTTCTTATATTCTACTAAGTTTGATTATCTATGATTTCAAGAAATAGACACAGAGCCAAAAGGAATAACGCTTAGACGATACGTAGAGGAGCTTATGATATTATTATAAACTTATTTTAAAACGTTCAATAATGAATGTTAAAGATATGGTTATACATACCTACATCACACGCTTCAGATACAATGTTTACATAATTTGGTGTATGGTTCTAATTGTAGTATATATGAGAAGTCATACGTAAACAAGTGTATGAAAAAAACTATCACCATGTCTAATTTTTTACAGGAAGAAACCAATGATATAATTAACCACCAATAAAACATAAACATAATTTATTTCAAAATATTTGTTAAGTACAGTAGAACCCCAATTATCCGAACTCCGACTATCCGAATCGCTGATTATCCGAATCGCTTGTCGCTACTGCGTATTGGGATGATGAGTTCAGCAAACAATGACTACTAATGTACAGCACTTGTAAGTACGCTATATACCATTTAAAATTGTTGCCTTTTCATTTAATTAATTAAAAATGCGTTCAGTACCGAAAATAAGCTCTTTTTCGAAAAAAAAAAACAATTATCCGAATTGTTGATTATCCGAATGGGGTCCGGTCCCAATTGATTCGGATAATTGGAGTTCTACTGTAGTAACAAATCTGCTTATGATTATCTTGTGCCTTTTGCTACTAAAAGCAGCGCCAACCGTTGTCGAATACGATCACACATTTTTGATCATGGTATAGCGTGTGATTTAATATGAGGCAAAAACGTACAAATACTTGAATTTAGTTAACAATTTAAAAGTAAACATAATCAAAAAGAATGTTATACAACGAAAAACTAACTTGTTGGAGAACTAGTAAATATAAATGACTGAAAAGTAGGGGTCAACCCTGAAGGGACAGTTTGATTAAGTATTATACGTCATCTGTATTGGACGTGGTCAATACAAAAATTAGGGGTGGGTCGAACCCTGGTGTTTGCATCCGAACCGAACTTACCAAAAAGTTCGACTTTCGAACCCGAACCGAACCCTTAGGGTTCGGTTCGGTTCGACAGACGAACCTTCGACCCACCACTAATAAAAAGTTCCTTTGTAAAATTTTAAAATTGGAACTAGGGTTCGCAAAAGTTCGCGAACCCGAACCAAACTTACCAAAAAGTTCGATTTCGAACCCGAACCGAACCCTTAGGGTTCGGTTCGGTTCGGCAAACGAACCTTCGACCCACCACTAACAAAAATGCATTTTATAACGGTTCAAAACCTAACTGTGCCTCACCATACAACAGAACACCATTTCTCATGTCTTACATAACTATACAGGTTAATTCGGTAAACCTACATTTAAAACTAAGAAAAATATCACTTTTACGTTGTTTACAACATAGTGTCTGTCTGATTAGTTCACTTTACTTTTTATTACATTTTAACTCCTATTTTCACACTCGTGGTATTAGAGAATGTATATTTGGGAAGAACATTTAGTGTGGTTTGTCCCTCTCTGAGGAGTGGGAGAGTAACTGAAAGAGCAGTGTTAAATGCCAATCTAACTACTGAAACACAGGTGGAAAAAGCCATTACAATCTGTAGCATACAATACTAGAAAAAAAAATCGTAGTATAGATGTATGTAGGAAACATGTATTTATCTAATATATAGCTGATTGTAAGTGAGTGACTTAATGACGCTAATTCTAGCCATGATGCAGAAGAGTTAGACAAAAATGTTGAATATAAAAGTTGTTAAGCTTGATATGAAACCTACATAAAAAATTCGAAAAGGCGACATTTTTTTTGTCACGTGACATCACAATAACTTCCAAACGGCGCGTTGTGCGGGAAAAAGTCATATTACAAAAAAAAA
>KZ882635.1:11105-21853 GCA_003456935.1 Machilis hrabei
TGTTTTACCTGACACGAACTTGCTCCAAGAGTGCCTGTGATTGGTTATCTTATACAATAATCCTCTTACCCGATAGGAACGGTCCTATCGTAAATTGCTGAGAATTAGCGCTTGATAAACTCCTTGAATTTGGCTCTTACAACTACTCGCAAACACCATTATCTTATAAAACTCTTGTTATAATCTTCTCGTGGGAGGTGGCCATAACGAATTTGGCAAAATGTGCAATCTCTACGTGCATCCCATATCTTATATCTTACTAAATACTTTCACCATTACTAAATCACTTCCTAACTTCACAATAGCTCAACTATCTGACAAACTAAACCACTGAACTAAAATAAAGGTAATAACTGACAATAAAATGAGCTCAAATTAAATTTTCTACAAACCTACGGGACTCTGAAGTAATGTGCCCATATTAGGGGACATTACAATAAATGTAAAGATTTGTTAGATTATTTTTAGTTTATGGTCCCACGCTTCTGACTGCGATGGTCTAATGGAGACCCCATCCACGTCGTAACGACCCTTCAGGATGATTGAATTTTGCCACTCACTGAACACATAGCCGGTGGTGGGTTCTTTTACATCGAACAATTATCGATGGAATCCCACTTTTAACGTCCCTCCCGGAAGACGCCTACGGTCATGCCTTAGTGTGGAGTGCTTCACAGACAGACTCGTAGGATAACCCTTTATACTGAAGGTTAAGAGTCAGCCTCGGGATTTGAACCTGGCACCTCATAATCAGAAGGCGAGTACTCTAGACTATCACTAAGCCAACCTGTCATTCCAAGAAATAGAGCTGTTACAAAAAACGTATTTACGATTATTATTCTATTTCATTCTACAATATTGTTTTAACATGTATTCTCAACTCTCTAACTTAACAAAAAAGTAGAGTATTGGTGCCTTCAATTCCATTTAACTTCGTGCGTTAATCAAACAACCTCTAAATTAATAATTAATGAGAGCCCAATTTTGCCCAGCAGGGACTTGTTAAGCATAATTTAACTCTCGAATCCCCATTTAAATAGAGTACCGAAAACAAGCCCTTTTAATGAATCAAATTATAAAGTGGAAAGCTGATCCAAATAATCCGATGACTCAAATTAAATTGGGTGCCTTCAATTACTGTACAGTATACAAAAACGAACTGTACAATATTGCACATGGAAAAGAAATCCACAATTCATTAACTTGCTTTGTACAGTCTCGTTGCGCGTATTACCACTTCTTTTTATCATGTGTAACTCGGTGACTGAAGTTTATTGGATAAAAGTAACATGATTCAGAATGAGGCTGTGAAACAAATAAATAATTAGTTACACACACAGGCACCAATTTAAAAAAGTGGATATGCCCACAATTGCTTACAAATGAACGAAAACTGTTAGGAATGATGATTAGAACTGAAACAATTTTTAAGCTGAACGCTCACTAAGGCGCGCCGAACCGCGCCTCGCAGCCGAGTGGAAATTTCCATTGTATGCTTCATATGAAATCAAATGCTGCAACGTCCACTAAGGCGCGCAGAACCACGCCTCGCCAAACCGCCTTGTGGAAATTCCGAGCCAGAAGTCTTGGGGTTTCTAGAGAAGAATTTGTTCCTTTCGCTGCCCTACTCCGCGTCTCTGTGTGCGTGGCAGACGGAAGGAATCAGGTAAGGAATACACTCTCGTGTAATTCTGACGTCACTCGGGTGTCTTCGTTTCTTGCAGACGTGCAACCCTCGGCGGAAGGCGCATGGAATATTCCACACGGCGGTTTGGCGAGGCGTGGTTCGGCGCGTTATAAGGGCTGACCCCGGAGAAATGGTGCATGGAATATTCAACACGACGGTTCGACGCGCCTAAGTGGGATTTCAGCTTTACAATAAACGAAGAAAACCTTCTGAATAGGCTGAACTTCCACAAGTGAGGTAAGGACCCTTGGTGGAAGGCGTGTGGAATATTCCATGCGCCTTCCACCAAGGGTTCGGCGCGTTATATGGGTGGACCCCGGTGGAAGGCGTATGGAATATTTCACAGGGTGGTTCGGCGAGGCGCGGTTCGGAGTGCCTATGTGGACTTTACTTGGAAACTAATGCCTCGATGTCAGTCAGGGCTTATTCCAACTTCTGTCTAATATGAATTGTCTTAATTAAATTTAAAAGTCGGTGATTCAAAAAATTAACTGAGGACCACATCCACTTTTTGAAACAACAAAATACGAAGTTACATGTTTTGCAAAACTAGAGAGCAATATTTTGCCATAAGGGCTATGTTCAAAAAATACGTTTAAATTATAACAACTCCTTGTCAAACATCTTTCTAACGATAGCAATTTACTCTTGGTTAATACGCTTACCGCATATATCCACTGACTATTAACTACATCATGTTAAATCATGTTAAAACCAGTAGCCTAAAGTAGCAATTAAAAAATTTCGAGTTCATGACGATAAACTGGGCAGAGACAAATCAAATCTGTGCTAGGAATGGTGCACAAGTTGAATGTGTACCGCCGAGTACCCTAATACATATTAATGTTATTTATACCAGCTGTATCTGATAATCAGTATTCTTCTCATTTATTTAAGCATCAAAAAGGCATGCTGCTACAAATTTGTTTCATTCCTGTATACAGGGTGTCCCGAAAATACACGGAGAGACTTTGGGAGTATATTCCCCACACCTAGACAAGATAAAAATTTAACATGAACATATGTCCGAAAGATGATATTCTACGAAATAAACATAGATGTAATTTTTACTTCAAACAGATGTCACATTTTATTTCAGATAAGCAGAATACATTTACGTTTAGTGTGACACTTGTCTAATGTAATGTATCTTCAGTTCAATTGTTATCTACTCACACTTCACACCAAATGCTAAAAATGTCCTCCACCTGCTTCAATGCATTTTTTATCTTTGGGGACACTTAAAAGCACTATTTTTTGTAACTGCAATTTCAAATGCAGAGACTCTTCACCACCGCATCGTACATGCGTGCGAAACCATTCGCAACCATCCTGGGGTCTTTGAAGGGTGCTACAGTCCATGATCCGAAGTTTCCATGGGTGCATTGAAGCAGGTGGAGGACATTTTGAGCAATTAGTGTGAAGTGTGAGTAGATAACAATTGAACTGACGATACATTACATTAGTAATGTGTCATAGTAACCGTAAATGTATTCTGTCAATTTAAAATAAAATGTGACATCTGTTTGAAGTAAAAGTTACATCTGTGTTTATTTCGTATTATAATCGAAATAATCTTTATTTCGATTATAACTTATAAACCAGGCTTTTCCGGACAAATGTTCATATGACATTTTTGTCTTGTCTAGGTGTGGGGAATATAATCCCAAAGTGTTGCCGTGTATTTTTGGGACACTCTGTATAATTGCTTTGTAAGTAAGTGCGTAAGTGTCGCTAATTCACAAGTGCTACAGCTTAAAACTATTCTACTTACATGATATTGAGGTCAGTAAGTTCTCATTTGGTTCAAGACTAGCCAAATTTCCCAAATTTACAAAACTGCAGATACAGTGATTGAGTAGCAGAATTGCTCACAAGGGGGATTTAGCGCAATGCAGGTTTCAGAATTATGTCAGATTATAAGTATCACTGCTGCTTCAAGATCTAGTAAATATCCATAGAATAACATCATTAATAAATTGTAAAAAATAATAATCTGCAAATTTTCATACTAAAAACACATGATAAATTTCACACAGAATCTGGTTCATATTTATGTATGCAAAATTCACTGTTTCACAGAGTCCTAATATTTTTCCCAAAAGTAAATGATGTGATCTAGCATCTAGGAATCAGCGTAAATGATTATGTGTAAGGTTTTACGGCACGTCGACACCTTCAGGGTCATTTGTGCCGGGTCAGTGTAAATGAAAGTGATAAT
This sequence comes from Machilis hrabei, assembly GCA_003456935.1. Lineage (NCBI taxonomy): Eukaryota > Metazoa > Arthropoda > Insecta > Archaeognatha > Machilidae > Machilis > Machilis hrabei. Next base: position 15,014 of record KZ882635.1, read on the forward strand.
TTAGAATTAGGTGTACATTTAAATGTTGTGTATAGCACTTTATACATCATTCATCACCTGGAACCATTAATAACGATAATACGAGAGAACAGACATGGTGATCACACAATAAACATTGTTAAAGCAACGCCTAAAGACGCATAATTTTCACTTTTATGCAACCCACAGTACCAGCATCGATTCTGTCATATCCAAACGAAGCGTAGCGNGNAATTTCGTTTCGCTTAAAACGCAAATTTTCGTTCACTTACCAAGCTACGAAAAATTAAATTCGCTATTACGTCTTTCAGGCTTCGCCTGAAAGACGTAGCGAATTTAATTTTTCGTAGCTTGGTAAGTGAACGAAAATTTGCGTTTTAAGCGAAACGAAATTTCGCGCTACGCTTCGTTTGGATATGACAGAATCGATGCTGGTACTGTATGTTTGATGTTTGAACATGATTATATTCTAGCCATAGGCAGAATGGACGTTGGAAGAGTTTTCATTAATTAATAGGAATGAATTGCACATATTAATTACTTTGTATAAATTTTCGATGATGCCTAAAACATTAATAACTATTCTTTTACGACCATATTATGCCTGAGCTATTTCTACACATGAAAACTTGCACACACAAAAATCGGCAAACGCATTCAACTTGTAGTGGACTTTAACTAAACCACTTAAAGTATCTTGGGGTTATGGTTTATACACTGTTACTTATAACGGAAACTTCTGGTAATGTCTTTTAAAGCTATTAACAATTTTCTAATAAAACAGAACGCTAGTAAAATATGTCCATTTAATTGACAATGTTCACTACATCTTACTTATATCACAAGCATAGTGTAGATACTTTTAACAGTGTAAATCAGTGTGTAAGTAATTATGTTATAGTTTCACTGATATAAAATAATTGTTGTGGATATGCCTAAAAAGATAACACGTATAATGATGTTTCATGCGAAAATAGCCTTTAAGCACTTATAAATGTTTTGTATCAATTTGTTGTATACCTTTAGTAAGCTACAACATTTAAATACAGCTTATTTTGTTAAAATACTAGGTGAAAAGCACTTCTTGCTAGATAATACTTCGAGCCGTTTGCACTGCCATCTAGTGGATTTGATCCAGCGAGGGTTTAGCCGTTCGACTTGCTTGCCACTTCGCACTATCCTCAACAATAGTTTTTTACTGATTGTTACGCTTTTCACTATTTTTGTTGTCTAAGACGATTTTTTATAGAGGTTAGGAAACTCTTGTAATGGAATTGCAGGGATTTTCAATGCCCAGTCCTCTTTTTCACTACCATCCAATAGGTTCTTCTCTGAAAAGCTTTATATTGTCATCGTCAGTTTTCACAGTACTTGCTTGTTGTTGCCCTTTTCTTTCATTTGGCACAGCATGCCACTGAAACCGAATCAACCTATGCTTCACGTATCTACGCGTTGAGAATAGAAAGTACATTAAATACTCGTTAGAATAGGCATAAAAGCGCTAGAACGTCACCTTTTAAACGAGCCAATAGTATTTACTAATTGGCTCGTGTTGCGATGCGTAGCTACGATTATTTTAGATTAGTCTCACATAAATGATTGTACCAGTATATAATGAAGATTACAGAACCTGTCCTACACAGTGGCGAAACAAAATATTTCATCAAGAGGGTGAAAAGCTTGTGGTGGATCCTCCCCTTCAATTGGCGCCCCAGGAAAAACGATAAATTCATCCTTACTGAGATTGGAATTATATCCCTCCAAAATATGCAACAATAATGTTCAGTAATTTCAATTAGCAATAATGCATGTATAACTTATTTCTCCCAAAACGATGTCAACAGCTTCCAAATATGCCGCCCGGAGTTTGTCCTGCGGTGTCTAGAAGTGATAGTTTTAAGTAGCAGGAGATGTATGTTCAATTCTTTTTGGTACCTGCTTTCTTCGAAGTAGCTTAGGAGGTGTAAAATGAAGTGTCTTTACTTTATCTTCCTTTGCTGACGAAAGATCATGAAATTTTACTTCTAACCTTATATGTTGCATATCATGCAGTAGCACGCGTGTTGCTTTCGTGGCTCCTGAAACTATCATCGCTGTTATCTATAAAATTATGCTGATACGTTCACATGGTTCAAAAAAAAGTTTACAGATTAACAGCCCAAAATAAACTCCTCCCTTCTCTGTTTGAGACAATTCCTCCAGCCACGTGACAACGAATTGGTAAGCATAAATAACAGCACTAAGGGATGCTGTACGGACGTTCCATCTTATTGGGCATAAGGGGCCTGTATTGGACACTTTTGTTTCTGTTGAGGCTGCGCTCTGGTGTTCGCTATATGCTTTACAGGTGATCATTATCTACTGTATATGTAGTAGCCATCGAAAATGTTTTAGTAATGTTCTAATAATTTCTATTTTTTTAGAAGCACCCTTTTTACAGCACACACGATTTGCAGGCGAGAACCATGTGAAAAAGAGTAGGTGCTTTTCTATATAATCGGAATGGTAAAAGTCTAATTTCAAAGCATTACACTTCCTTTAAAACATTGAAATATTTTTTTCGGAGGCTAGGAGAACCTGCTGGTGATCCTTGAAAGAATTAGGGGTCACGCTTTGCCCGTGTATACCTCCGTTGTTACGGTCCTTGTCGTGCATATCAAACAGTATTTATTGCGCGCAGAAAGAGGATAACACACAAACTCGTGGCAGAGATACTAGCAGTCCCTACAGGCACCTAGTGCCATCTGTTGATCAAACCAACTATGTAATGAGTTTCCCTTCAAACATGAGAAAATCATACTACCAGCAGGTCCACAGAGGATTGGTTGGTGTAAATGTTCGCGTTGTCTTTCTTCTTGACTTCCCATCTCTTCAATTGTTTATCAAAGAGAGTGTATCTAGAAGCTCTTTGCCTTTGTCTGAAGGCGATAAATAGGACAAACAAGAACCAAACTTAGGTCAGTAACTGAAGAAAGCATACCAAGTTAAGGAGGAGAATCCTGAGTGAGTTAGAGTAGGAGGGAGCATCTTTGACTCACTTGGTTCAAAATTATGTGAATTTGTATGACAAAGGCTATAAGAATACATAAAAATAATCAGACCATTACATTGGTGAAGCCATGAACACATAGCAAAAAAAATAATAACAACTGATTCGTGAAAAATATTAAATTTTACATCGATATGCCTGATTTTTTACTGATTCGAGGAAATATGTCAATTCTAAAATTTGAACATAAACATTCACTTATGTGTTCAAGATGGCGGAAGCATTGGTTAACGAGTGTACGTACGGTGTGTTCTAATACCGTCTAAAAACAGGCAGCCAAAATATTATATGCCGAACTAGTCGGGCTATTACTCGTCATCGCTACTGGAAAACGTCTTAAGTTTCGCCACACGTTCATGTGGTTTCCTCATGCGGCGAAACGTTGGACGTTTTCCAGCAATGACGACGAGTTCGACATATATTACGAAGAACTCTCTGATTCTATATTAACTGCAGGCCACGTTTACTATGCTACCTTTGAAATTACCTTACTGTAAATACAGTATATCCAGCCAACAAACTGTAGTCATTTATACACTATATTACGAATACCTATTTACTAAACAAATATCGGTTAAAATATAACAACGGATGAACAAGAGGATAACAAATAAAGTACTAGGAAATTAAGGAACAGGCTTTGCAGAGACGACTTCGATGTTTTGGGTCATTGTCCTCCTGTAAGACACAATCTTTGTTGTCGCCTCCAAACATCTTCTCTGCTGATTTCAGGAGACCATGTTTGTAAATCCTCACCATCTTCTCAGTGTTTAAATTTTCGGTAAAGAGCTCTAAGCAGCCGAAATCGCGATTAGAGAAGCATCCCCACACATTGACCTGGTTGTTTAACAGTGCGCTGAATGGAATGTGTACCGCGGGTGGACCAAGCACACTTCACACGAACTCATGCCCAAAAGGTCGCTTCGTCCGAAAACACAACGTTCGACCAATTGCGATCCTTATTATCGGTAGCCCACGCCTTGCGATTTTCAATTTGTTTCTCGGAGAGCAGGGGTTTTGAGGTCGTTGGACCGTACTATACGTTTGCCTCTCTCAAACGCCGTTTAGCCCGAGCCTCACTCAGTCACAGAGTGGGGTCCGTTCGAAAAGCTGGAGAATCGCTTCGTTCTGCTTGAGACGACTGATTATAATTTATTGAGAGAGTGGAGATTATGACGATTACGATTGAGGAGACGACACGAGAGGCATCATGACTTCGGAGCTCGACGATTTAGCGGACTTGTTCTACTACGGTGACCCGTCATACGTGAAGCGAACTGCGGTCCAACTGATACACGACCAAACGGATTAACGTCATACCACCACCAGACAGACCACATGTGGCGCTGCTGTCCGTGTATCAACTACTGTGCAATACGCTACTCACCTGGTAAGCCAAACTTCAAGAGAGGGGATACAACGTTTCTGGTTGTACCAGCGACGCCAACACCGAGACCGAGCTTCACCATAACCTCAGCACCAAAACAACCCAAACAGCAGAGATTTCCATTCCGCTTCCTATCACCAAATCAACCCAAACAGCAGAGATTTCCATTCCGCTTCCTATCACCAAATCAACCNGATTTCCATTCCGCTTCCTATCACCAAATCAACCCAAACAGCAGAGATTTCCATTCCGCTTCCTATCACCAAATCAACCCAAACAGCAGAGATTTTCATTCCGCTTCCTATCACCAAATCAACCCAAACAGCGGAAATTTCCACTCCGCTTCCTACCACCAAATCAACCCAAACAGCGGAAATTGCCTCTCCGCTTCCTATCCACACTCCAGCTGAGACCTAGTCTCTTTCACCAGTAACTCAAACCGTCACCACCCCGATAATCCAAACCAACCCTAAACCTTCCTCATTACGTACGCGTAACTCCACCACACCTACCAAACGACTATTTGCTACATATACGGCAGTAATTCGAGGCGTCAATCACTCCATCAACCAAACAGAAGTAGAGACTGCGCTCAGAGAACAAAACTACGACTTCCAACGGTGTACCCGGATCATCTCTAAGATTACAAACAGGTCAACCAATCTCTACAGAGTATTTTCACTACAGCTAATGCAGCCACCACACTGATCAACCAAGATATCAACATTAAGGGTACGCAACTGTTAGCTGAAGCCTCACATTCACGACCAACATCTAAGTAGCACGAAAGTCAAACCAAACTCCATATACACCGATCACAACCTTCCTGCAAACTTTGCAATCCGAAATAGCCAAACTTCAACCTCTTATCACAAAATCACCCATCCAAAGCCAGAACTAACCGTCAACCCATAGAACAGGCACCTCCAAATTTCCTATTTCTAGTTAAATCTCCACGGCCGCCACTTGGACGTCATCGCTTGCAGTCAACATAAACCTCCAGGCTCCAGTATTTCAACCGTTCACTTCTTCAGATGTCAACACCAGTACGACAGATACGGGAATCTTTGGAGATTCATGTACTCATCGTTGTCATCTGCCTTCATCTTTCTCATCCTATCTACTTACCAGAACAGAACAGAGCGTTCTGCTTGCTCGTGGTTGCTCGCTTCTTCACTCGTTCGGGAAGGTCATCGATGTTTTTCTCGACTTGTACCGTCCAGCCCACTTCGTTACAAACTCCTTTGACTTTTGTATTGCTTTTGCAGCAGCAGAATGTGATAAGTTTGGGATTTTGGGATGCAAACTTAAAAACACTGCCTCTTACCACTTCGCGTATGCAGCGCTCATTTTGGTTAAGACACGCTCACTGGTATAGGTTTCAAGCGACACTGAAGTGAATCAGTGCTGGCGTCGTAGCCCACTAGCGGTACAATCACAACAAAAACAGCGACACAAATATCTTTTATACTCTTCGAAAAATCGCGGGTACTTTCTTGTGACACAGACTGTATACGTTTTTAATATAGCGTGTAATTCATACGTTGATTTCTTTCACGTGAATTGAAAGTGCACGATCAATATTTAAAGCATAGATGAAAAAAGTCAGTCCACCAATATCGGGAAATACTCAATATGTGTTTGTAAGTCTTATAGGTTTTAAAATATTTAATTTAATCGCTAGTTTCTAAGAAACTATTTTTCTTAACATTTACATGTATGACTTGTACTGTTTTAGTATACTGTATTAGTAGTTAAGATATCGAACGCTTCACTTAAGAATGTAATTTGGAAAACAAGCTAGTAAAATCAGACTATTTTGTTTCGATTATTGTTACATATACGGGCCTACACCAAAAGTTGTCATTCGGTTGCTCTTGGCAGCTTGAACCATCTTTAATAATAGCACCCCAAATCGTGTAATTTATTACAGAGTTTAGTTACTGAATCTCTCTACTTTATGTTAAGGTTTGTCGATATCGGTTAACTCCTTGGAAAGGTACCGTGGAACAATGGTGTTAAAATGTACAGGCACGTCGATAAGTATACACTTACATTTGACAATTTTATGATAAGAGAGATATCTGAAGATTTGGTTTGCTGTAACATATTTACCAATTCGGAAAATTAGGAAGTGTATTTTTTGTGCTTTATCCAGGTGCAGCATATGGAAGAGATCCTTTTGTCGGCAAAGTGATTCTTCGCTGGTTTAACCAGTTGAAAGAAACAGGAAAATTATAAACGCGTAAAGTACCTGGATGACCGTTTAGTTCAGAAATTCAGACGATACGAATTGCCCTAAACGTCAGGTTTCGTACAGTACCAGCATCGATTCTGTCATATCCAAACAAAGTGTAGCGCGGAAATTTCGTTTCGCTTAAAACGCAAATTTTCGTTCACTTACCAAGCTACGAAAAATTAAATT
>KZ882690.1:7866-21952 GCA_003456935.1 Machilis hrabei
TACGAGTCTGCCTGTGAAGCACTCCACACTAAGGTATGATCGTAGGCGTGTTCCGGGAGGCACGTTAAAGGCGGCTCCCATTGATAAGTGTTCGATGTAAAAGATCCCACCTCCGGCTATGTGTCGGCAGAGTGGCAAAAATTCAGTTATCCTGAAGCGTCATTACGACGCGGATGGGGTCTCCATTAGACCTGAGACGTCATAACAGTGGGACTATAATGCAATAGCCATATTAAGGGACATATAAGTTCCCTGCATAATAATATGGTCTTAACTATGAACCACCATTAATAATATTTATAACACGACTCGAGAACAAAGAAAAATAGTCATTAAAACGCAACTTGTCGCACCTTTTGGGCAGCAAAACGCAACTGCTTGCAGTGTTATCACATAGTGCTGGGTAAGTATTTATTATTCCAGAGTAGTTATATCTCACTGTTGGGGTACACAGTGCAAGATAAATAGCTGACGACAATGCATTGAAACGGACGTTTTCGTGTTGTCCTGCAGACAGTTTTGTCGATAGATGGTGCATTACTCATTTACTCTGCTTCAAAGACAGCTGTTAACTATCCGTTTGAGAATTTGGTTGTCGTTTTCTTATTTTCATTTATCGTACACCGTAGGCCCACTAGTCATAATGCCGTAAGTGGAAAGTACAGTCTGTGAACACATTTAAATCGGATAAACTTTTCGAAATATGACATAATGTATTTAGGCTAGCACCACTCTTACAGTTTACAGGGTGGAAGCGAACTCTACCGACAAACTCTCAGAGGTTGTTCAGGGATGTTGGCCAAGTGTTTTAATATAAGGAACCCAAGATCTCTCCGGTGACTCATTACCGAGTAATTTGATAGTGTGTGTTAGATATGCATTATATCCTTTGGACCATGAAAGACGGGTTGTGATACATTACAAAGAAAAAATAATCGACTACTCATCGCATTCTGTAATATCATTAATAACAAAAAATTACATGAATAATGAAACTACCCTAGGACAAAACTTTTGATCGTAATTTTTTTGTTATCTGTTCCCTAGTACTGTTTTGTTATTCACGATATTACAATGTCAGAAGGCGATGAGTAGTCTATTAATTTTTATTAGTATTTCACAGGCCAAAGGACATCTAACACATCACTATCAAATTACTCGGTAGAGTCACCGGAGAGATCTTGGGTTCCTTTTATCAAAACATTCAGCCAACATCCCTGAACAACCTCTGAAAGTTTGTCAGTAAAGTTCGCTTCCACCCTGTATACACCTCAGGTGAACGCAGCTGATATTAAAATGCTGCAGTTCTGGTTAAAGATAAGAGTGGTACGCTCTCTGCCGGGTGGTAACATTGACATCCTTGAGACCCACTAAGCAGGGCAATTATCTACAAGTTTCTCTTAATAGCGACCAAAAAGGACCCCGCACTAATCGTATGGAAATTGGGTTTCGGTTAAAATTGATAATTTTTTTTATATGTTGCAGTCGAAACCCTCCCGATCAAAAGTCTCCATGGCACCGACCCTCAAAAATCAAAAATTAGTCGTCTATCGGACGATTTAATGTGTTCAAAACCCAATGAGATACGTGATGCATTTTCGGAGTTATAATTGGATTGTCGCGAACCCTGATGTCAGACCAATCAAAAGTAATCTCGAACCAATATTCCTCGTGTTTTCCACGGATGCTAGTGTATTGGTTATATGCGTTAAGTTCAAAACTATGCGGAATTCAGTTCAACAGAACGCTAAAAGCCCTAAGTACAGAGTGAGAGTTTGGCTGTGAGTATGTGTGTCCGTGGAAAACACGAGGAACATTGGTTCGAGATTACTTTTGATTGGTCTGACATCAGGGTTCGCGACAATCCAATTACAACTTCGAAAATGCATCACGTATCTCATTGGGTTTTGAACACATTAAATCGTCTGATAGACGAATTCTTGATTTTTGAGGGTCGGTGCCATGGAGACTTTTGATCGGGAGAGTTTCAACTGAAACGTATAAAAAAATTAGCAATTTTGACCGAAACCCATTTTCCATATGATTAGTGCGGGGTCGTTTAAGAGGAGAGCTACGTTATCATCATAAGGCTAGTGCAAACTGATGATGTGTGTGGAAAGCTACACTTTTTCATGAGCAGTGTTCAGCGCTAGTGAAACTACAAATACAGACAAGGTGGTCGGTTCTACATACGAAATTGCACAAATTACTTAAAGCTGTTTTGTGGTTTTTAACAAAGCATTTAGCAGTGATCTCGAACGCTGAAAAAGTATCGGCAAACTCAATTTCNGCCAAAGGGTGTGAAAAGAAATGAATGAAGACAATTACTGGAGCAAATATTTCCTATAAAAATATATTTATAATACATACACATGTACAGCACACAGTCTACACCCCAATATGGGGCTTATGGAACATCGAGGAGACGCATATTCTAACGGACCAATCAAGAGACACCCAACACTTTCACGCCCTAATTATGCTCCGTCCATCAATACAGCTCGTCTTGCAGTACACCTGTTTGTTATCCTGCTTGAATCGTTAAAAAATAAGGAACTAAATTGAAAATTAGTGCTGCAAATATTATTTACATAAGACACATCTCGACGACATTCGCTCGCATTTTATGCGAATTTTTTTACGTTAGTGGTTAATGACTTTTCGACTACGTTTTGTAAAAATTCCCTGAAGTTGCAACCACGACAACTCGCTTTGATCCTCGACTACTGACCCACGCATTCATTCATTTTGACTTATGTACACTCGGGTGTCTCGGTCTCAANTAATCATTCTACCACGCAACGACACCTATACATCTCACATTTGTAGTGTAATTACCATGTAGTCAATTAGAATTAGAAACATACACAACACTCACTCACTCACTCTCTCAAACACATGCACAGCGACACCGTATCCACTGATGTATTTGTTCACTCACGTCTACCGGTTCATTATTCACTAAGAAAACGAATCGGTCTGCGTCTGTGTCGAGATAGTTTGCATCGAGATGCCGTCTGCCGATATCAAAGGAGGAGTGGCCCGGGGCGAGGGTACGGTTTGAATCTTCGGNGCCGAGGCCATGATGGTGGCGGCCTGGGCCTGCTGCAGCAACTGAGAGTTGACGATGTAACCGTTCGGGTACTGGAGCGACGTGGCGAAAACCGGATTCACGATGATCTGACTGCCGGCATGAATTTCGGACGCCTGGGCGCCCGATCCCTGGGTGGCCAGGACCTGCGGAAGAACCTGGCGAGAGGGGAAGGTCGCCGAAACCTCGGCCGTGTTGAANGTNGCCAGTTGNGGAGCGACGATGAAGTTTCCCGCAGCCGTCGCCGTGGGCGTNCCCATCGAAATGAGCTGCGTCTGCACCAAATCGGGAACGTACACGTTTGCCGGAACTATGTGAGGGTGAGAGTGATGAGNGGCAGAGACCGACTGACCCGTGCTCGACGTTACGAGTCCNGAAACCAGACTTGCAAATCCNGCACTAGAAACCGGAGCTTGCTGATGCAGTGTTGCTGCAGTGAACGTGTGATGGTGATGCGTGTGTCCNGAACCCTGTACCGTAGTGGTNGCGTGGTGAGACGTCGTCAAAGCTTGGTGTGCAAGTTGTGACAAAGTCTGTTCGTCTAAAGTTGTTCCCAAAATGCCCTCNGNCAGGTCGAGCGTGGAAAATGCTTGCGTGTGTTGTTGGGACAATTGTTCCAAGGACTGCACGTCCTTGTCCACAGCCTCGAGCGCTCTCTCCAATTCTTCAGTCTCCTCGCGGGTGGGTTCGTACTCTCCGTTTTTGGAATCTGCCATGCAAAGGAAGGGAGAAAATTATTTGTAAACAAAGTTTTTAGGTACAACATAACACTTCCTCTTCACAACTGCAAAATATGGCATCAATACCACTTCAGGCTTAAGAAAAAATATCAAACATGAACCCTTCGAACTTTGCAGTAATCACAATTAATATATAGGATATAAGGAAGAGATGGGAAACAGCTGGACTAGAACATAGCTTATCTGACGCGGCCCTTTTCATTTAATTTTTCCGGCCAAACTGAGCTGATGAAAAGTCCAGTCTAGTTGAGCAGAGGTACTGGTGAGCACACTCAGTTACTCTGCTCGCCAGATCTCTGCTACCTTAACGACATGAAACGGTTAAACAAAACCGATAAAAAATCACAAAACATTAAGTAGAGGTTTTAACTCTTCTAAGTAAAGAGAAGAACTCAGTGAATTTACTTGAACATACCTATGAACAAATCGCTGAATGCATCTGCTGGTATTTGGTTGAGCACATTCGTAAGATCGTGTTCTTCCAACAGTTTCGTTGCTTGATTGGCCAAGTCTCCGAGGGCGAGCGGAAGTTCCATTCCGCCATCTTCCTCGACATCTTCGGTTTCGTCTGCGGCTACCTCCGATAATGTTGCAGAATCTTCCACGACTAAAATAAAAAAAAATTGACATCTTATTCATTGTTTATTAACGTAAGTGTTTGGAAGCCTGTCAGGATTCATAACGATTACACAATTAAGAAAATGGCTATTCAAGAAATCTACAACACTGACAATTCTTTACAAAATACAAAACATAGGTGGACATTTTCAAATTTGATTAACATCCCTGCTCATCTTAGCAGGGATCTGGTTTATCTTTGTTAGATGATTTAGGAAAAGGTGTAGGCAGCTTTCTTGTCCAGGGTGATAACAGAAGAACAATCAGATGAAGTCGAAGGCATAGCTGGAGTTGAAAATTCAGTAGAACCTGGAGTTTAAGTTGAAACTGGAGGCATTTTTTTTCTTTATGCAAAACAGTGTTTTTAACAGGTGTCGACTGTACATGCCATTATTTTTAAACACTTTACATACCATTTTTAATTTAAATGGCATACTAATAATGTTTGCACAGATTGTGTTGTTATTTCTTGTATTACATAATGTTTTGCTCTAATTTAAAACATCCATAAGATATTCTACAAATCAGCTAATGTTACGCTCCACGTGTTACAGAAAAATTCGTGTAGAACTGGGGACCAACGAGTTGACTTAATCCTACATTTCGAGGTCCCGACTTCAAATCCTTGGCTGCGCCTCGTTTGGATACGACAAAATCGATGCTGGTACTGTATCGACCAAAATTATAAGAACACGAACCAATTAAGTGTTTGTGATTTTTCAACGCCCAACATTTTAAACGGAGGCCGGAATCTGCCAATGCACATTAAAGTTAGATTTGGTTCCATGTGGAAGTGAAAAAAGAAAGGTTCACTTACAGACATCAATCCCACTGAACACCTTTTGGGAAAATGTGGAATTCCACATCAAATGTCAGCCATCTCTGGCAGCAATTACAATAAAAGTGGAGAATTAATTCTAGCTAACACGCCCCCGATACATACAATCTTCAAAACAAAAGTTCATAAACCCTTGCTTGCTTCCTAGTTCTCTGTTCACTTTTGGCATTCACGGTGGTTTTGCACTATATAGGTCACGTACATACTGTGATATGCTTCAGATTAAAAAAAAAAAACATTGCAAAAGATTTAAAAAAAAAAATACTTACTTGAATTATTATCATCAGTTACTATGTCCGCAGGGTTACTAGATTCCGTGACCGAGATGTCATCCGTCGGACTTGCCGCGTCAGAAACGGGTTGGTCCGAAGTTACGACAGGTATGTTGTTTACAAATTCAACTGAAATATAAGACGGGATTCGGCGATTAATTTGTCTACATCCATCCACGTTAGATGCACTGATGAGAATATTGTGTTCAAACAAATATAAAATACTTCTATATAAGGTACTACAAGCAGTATTGCAAACTACAGTGCTGTATCTGGAAGTCAAAAGGTATTTTCAAACACTATCTTGTGTCTACACTACGTTATCAGTACACTGTTGTTTGAAACTCTCCTTCCCACNGAAGACTTAAAGTACAGAAAATCTGTCTTACAGTGTCCTAGAATAAGTAGTGGTTAAAAGCCCTATCTTGCCCGTGAAAAAAAAAATTTGAAGGTTTTGGATGCCAAATTTGATAAATATGCAACCAGAGGTGTTGCCATCTAATATCTGATTTTGTACATATTTCATCCTATTCCTTCATGAAATTGTCATATTTCAATATTTGAATGGCTTTTGTATAGGACAGACAGGTTGGCCTAGTGGTTAGCGTGCTCGCCTCCTGATCGGGAGGTCCCGGGTTCAAACCCCGGGGCCGGCTCCTAGCCCTGGGTAAAAAGGGTTATCCTACGAGTCTGCCTGTGAAGCACTCCACACTAAGGTATGATCGTAGGCGTGTTCCGGGAGGCACGTTAAAGGCTGGTCCCGTCGATAAGTGTTCGATGTAAAAGATCCCACCTCCGGCTATGTGTCGGCCGAGTGGCAAAATTCAAAAATCCTGAAGCGTCATTACGACGCGGATGGGGTCTCCATTAGACCTGAGATGTCATAACAGTGGGACCATAATCCAATAGCAAGCAAGCAAGCTTTTGTATAAAATAAGGTTAACACTAAATGTAAACACAAAGTACTTTTATATGACAAAAAATGGTGATTAAATACGTAATTACGAGGCGACACTTATTTTTTAAGAATAAACAGCACCCCGCAATTGAAACATGTACAAAAACGGATACTAGATGGCTGCACCTCCCATCGTGCGTTTATCACTTTTGGCATCTGCATAGCGACAAAAACTTAATTTGAGGTTTGCATACATACTAATTATTCTAGACTACTATACCATCGCATTTGGGGTCTATCATTACTCGATATTCTTGCAAACATTGCAGACTTTTTTATTTAGCTACACAATTTAATTCTGACTTCTTACCATAACAAACTACAATACCCCCAATACATTAGCTTTCAGTACTATTTAGAACGAGCACAATACCTATTTGGTACTTGTAACGACATATTCTACGTAGACTTGGGAAGTGGGTGGCCAAAAGGAAGGGTGCGGTAAAGCTGGAACTGGGAATGATGAAGCCTGCACGCAGGTTAATGGATGAAAAGGACAAAAAAAATTACACACGTATCTTCAATAGTTATTTTCGTTAAATTAATGACGTTTAATTTTATTGACAAATTACACAAACCTCGGAAGACATCGAACTCACAACTTCTGGAAACCATCATCCAGCCCTCGTGGACAAACAAAACTGTCTAGCTTCAACTACTNTCAGTATGAAATCTCAGTGTTTGTTCATGCTGGTAACTCAGTGGACACCTCGAGAAGCCATTATCCAGCCTACGTTGATGATCTATGCACCCTAAGGCCATTCAACCATACAAATTCTGGCCTCGACTACTGGTATCTAAGATGCAAGTCGACACGAGCTTGGTTTCCAAGGTTTTTGTTCTGATAATATTTTGTAATATTCATGCATATAGTTCCCAGTAAAATTAATCATCACTTATTTTAAATTATGTTGGAAACTGGAACAATAATCATCACTAATTTATATGGACAACATGAGACAAATAGAAGACTTTTTTGAATAGCCATTATACAGGGTCTGTCTAATAAGTATCCGTATTGAGGCTATAAAAAAAATTGTTGCAGATATTTGTAATATTCTTCGAACTACTCTCCTTGGGAGTCAACACACCACTGCCAGCGTTTTTTCCAGTTTTGGTACGCGTCCTGGAAGTCCTCAACTGCTATGCTGTTCAAATGCCACGTCGTAGCCCTTTGAACCGCCGTATCCGTCCCAAAATGATGTCCTTTCAGGTTCCTTTTGAGATTGGGGAAGAGAAAGAAGTCGCAGGGAGCAACATCTGGGCCGTAGGGGGGTTGGGGAAGCGTTGCCACGCCGCTCTTGGCCAGCAGCTCGGCCACTATGCGGCGGTCCTTTAGCTCGTCTGTCAAAATTTTTGGCACCGACTTCGCGCAGATCTTCCGCATGTTCAAATGTTCGGTCACAATTGTATGCACGCTTGATTTTGTAATATTTAACTCTTGAGCTAACATACGCACACTTAACCGACGATCAGAGTTCAAAAGTTGACGCACCTTGGTCACATTGTCATCGTTTAATGTTGAAACCGGACGTCCTGCGCGTTGTTCGTCTCGGCCCTCATTACATTTTTTGTGCCACTCAAAAACACTTGTTCTGTTCATGGCTTCGTCCCCGAAAGCCACCTGAAGCATGTGAAGAGTCTCAGTGGGGGTTTTGTTCAGTTTAACGAAACAATTAATGGCATAACGCTGCTCGAGGTTTCGCTGCATCTTGACTGCCGACGAGTGATGACAACAAGGGTTCACTTCTCGCACGATCTACACACTCCGGAGGCTCGGAGGTAACCGAGTCGGGTCTTTCCACTTGCCTGACATCCCCCAGCACCAATCCCGCCCTCCGCCGCTTCCCCTCGGCGGGAAAAAATCAGTACAGATACTTATTGGACAGACCCTGTATGAACTGAAATAGTGTTTAGTCCACAGGACAAAGCAGGGTATAACTATGTAGGCCATTTTTTGCACATTAACACCTACTACCTGCTGCCATTTTCACTGTACAGAATTATCAAGATCACACAAATAACGCATGCAAGATTTGAAGGTTGTTTGTTTTTACACTATGCCAACACTGATTAGATGAACAGACATTGGACAATCACAAACATCTATACGACGGGCAGTCATGACACCCGAGTAGACAAAGCACTCGACCGTGGATCGTGGGTTCGAATCCCAGAGACGACAGAAATTTCAAATAATTCTCGGCATCAATTTCAAGAGAGCAGAGATATCTCTAGACAATTTCCAACTGCGAAATTATTAATAAAGATACCTCCCTTTTACACGTACCTGATTTTTCTATTGTCTGAACACCATTTTGTTGAAAGTCAGTTGATTCTATCACAGGTTCACTTGGGGTTGTCGGGGGCATTGTTGCAGGTGGGCGTCGTTTTTTCTTGTTTCTTTTACTCGGCCGTGTCATGGCAGACGGTTTTGCTTTTTTCCTCGCTTTCTTTGGTTTTGTTTCTATGCACATTCTAGTATAGTTATCCTGAAAACAATATACATCAACAAAATAAACATCATCACTAGAAAATCAACACAGGATCGACGAAATAAATACCGAGAAACGCTCAATTCAGTTTGCTAAAGCTGAAAATTCTCACGAGCATTGGTTTTCAGGATCATTACTTAACCCTCTGCGGTCCTATGTCGGACTCAATCCGACATTGAAAAAATGTCGTTCCGGTCCTATGTCGGACTCAGTCAGACATCTAATAAAACGCCCTTTAACCGATCCAATGTCGGTCTCAGTTGCCAGAATGGTAAACGTTTTCTTCGTGGACATTGAGATGCATGGCTCTGCCATCTGTTGGATTTTTTGTGAACTTTTACGAGGCCAGCTGCTTTTGAAAGACATAGATGTCACCGCGTTTTGTTTTGTTTACAGTTTAGTGAACATGTCGGGTACTAGCAAACAAGGTTTGACTGATGAGGAAATTAGTAGATTATTACAAGAGCCTCTGAGTTCTGATTTTGTGGTTAAGGAGAGTGATACAGATTTAGAAATAAGTGATGTGAATGCACATGTTGGTACTAGTGATAATGGCTGGGATAAGTGGAAAGAAAATGATTCTGATTGCACCCCCTGCCATAGGCTGTCAGCCAATCAACAATTTTGAAAAGGTTTGTATAACTGACATTTATAAATACTTTAATTTAAAAAAAACTAACTATCAAATATTTATTTTACTTTTCTTGTTTTTTGGTATTTTTGGACTTAATTAATTAAGACCTGGTGGGGAAGCACACGTAAAAATAAATGGGCCGCAAAGGGTTAAAGTGTGTTAATCTTATCAAATATATTAGTCTGTAAATATTGATTGACGTTGTTTAAAGGAAGTGCGGAAGCCCAAAGGCGCTGTGTACGCATTCCTTAAAATCTAAACAATTCTCGCAACTAGCTTCATTACCAGTTTTCATAAAGTGCAAATACAGTAATTGTGACCACTGGTTATTAGAATCAGCAATTCTATAGAATAAATTCTCAAGATCAAAATGCAGTATAACTAAGCCACTTATTGGGATTCATTTTCGGTTACAAGAATAAAAATGTCAAACATTGTTTTAGTTTCAGCAAGGTGGTATACTTCATTCTTTTGTAAACATGTCATGACACAGGTAGATATTTTGTTTTGTACCAGGCCATTCCCTTACCTGCCACTAACTACACTGGTTTTGGAATTAAAAAAGCCAATTCCTAGAAAATCCGTTCTTTATACCGTTGACCACACTTGTTGATTATTGCACTTCACTACGGTTACATCCGTTAAAACCAGTGTTCATTTCAGCTGTTTTCGTAAGCGTTCAATAAAAAATGAGTAGATTTGAGCGTCACTAAAAAGCTATTTTCAACGCAGTATGAATAAATCGTAAGTTTACGCACAACTCTAAGTTATTATCAAGATCAGGGGTGGCGGAACGTGTTCGTCGTTAGGGGGTCAGGCAGTTACCAGAAGGGTATTTTATTATAACTGTAAGGTGTCTGGGGGCCATAGGTAACCCCAGGCTAGACATTTTTTGAATCTGAGTCACATTTTCATGACGTATTTTGTAGTTTTATTATAAAATTCATTAAATACAACTTTGTTATATAGCATGAATTTGTTATGTAGTGTGGCCTCGGCTTAACGGATAATCTAGGTTACTGTACATGTTTTATTATGCTATGTTACCATGTGTAGCTAGCCTACGTTCTTTAACTTTTGCTTTGAAACAACAGTGCTACGTACATATTTCAAATGACCCTTCCGGCAGATTATTAGGGGGTCAATTGACCCTTCTGACCCAGTTGTTCCGCCGCCCTTGATCAAGATAAATACGCATTCTTACGACTTTTGTTAAACAGAAATACTAAACATGATCACAATAAGATTACAGCATTAATAAGATTTTTTTGTACAAATTTGGATCAACTATGTTTTCTTAACTATTACCGTGTCTCCAACAGCTACATATACATATTTCAAAATGTCACGCATTCATGCTCAAACACTACGGCAGCACGTATGCAGTCGTTATTCAGTATACCGAGTATGTGTGTAGTTAGCGAGAAGTCTAGCAGCTGTTTCTCTGTGTCCTATTAGAAAAGCTTTGTCACGTATTTAGTTAACGGAGATGCCGTAAAGTGTATCAGTTCTGTCAGTCAGAAATACATGGCAGGAAAAGTATCCCGAAAGTGTCCGCGTTTACCAACCCTGTTGACAATCTTCGCCACTTCGATCTCCTAACTGAAAAACATTTAAATTTTGTTGTAAGTTCTGCTCGAACGTCTGATGCAATGCCTAGCNGAGCAAAAGACCAACCAATAAACCATATTAACCATGTACTTGACTAGCGAATTCTCAGGCAATTACTGAATGCAAGACGTTTTTAATTTACCCGAATCCTTTGAACCCATTCTCCAGATGTAAACGATTCTTCACGCCTTAGAAACTGCTCAGCCAACTCGGAGAGACAAAATTCTGGCCTAGACTACCACTGCGTCATGCGATGTCGACACGAACTTGGTCCGAGACATGTTACCGACAGCTTAAATATTGGTATACCAATACGTTGACGTGCACAGCAGGCACAGCAGTCAGTATGAACGCAAGACGCCAGCTTAGTGATGTTAAACGGGACATGATTATTGGTGCATACTGTTTTATTCATTCTATCTGTAAGATTGCAGGCAAGTTCCAGATACCCCGCGCAACAGTGGGCGATGTAGTGGTGAATTGGAAACGTGAGGGAGTTATAACACGGCAACCCAGACCCGGTAAGCCAAAAAAACTGACAGATCGGGACCGTCAAAGCCTCCGACGTGTGGCAGTAAGGCTTAGCTACAAACGGTGACCAAAGACTTTTGATCGGCATCTGGAAATGATGACGGTGATCATACAGTCCACCAGAAGTTGGTTGCACTTGGATTCCATGGTCGAGCTGCAGCCCATAAACCTAAGATCACTGCACGGAATGCCGCCCGTCGTTTACAGTGGTGCAAAGCACGTCGCCATTGGACTCTAGAACAATGGAAGAGCATCCTCTGGAGTGACGAATCACACTACGAGTTGCGGCGATCTGATGGACGCATGTGGCGAATACCTGGCGAGCATTACTTACAGGACTGTATTGTTCCCACTGCAACGTTCGGAGGAGGTGGAATCATAGTATGGTCCTGTTTTTCATGGTATGGCCTTGGTCCACTGGTTTTAGTGCCTGGATTCATGAATACCAAGGCCTATTAACGAATTTTAGACAATTCAGCTCTACCCATACTGTGGCAACAATTTGGAATTGGACCATTTCATTTTCAGCATGACAATGCAGCTGTACATAAAGCAAAGGCTGTAACCATGTGGTTTGAGGACACGGGAGTGGATGAACTCGAATGGCCGGCCCAAAGTTCTGACCTCAACCGCAATGAACACTTTTGGGATGAGTTGGAGCGCCGGTTGAAAGCCAGACCAAACTGCATACTAAACACCACAGAGCTGTTGATCATGTTGAAGGAGGAATGGAACCAAATTCCTGCAGAAATATACCGCAAATTGGTGGAAACACTTCCTCGAAGGGTAGAGGCTGTGATAGTGGCGAAAGCCAAGCGATCTAAGGCACGAAAAATTGTCACCTTGAGCCGGAGATTGGGTTACAAAGGTCGTGGGTTCGATCCCTGCTGAGAATAGAATTTAAACATGTCATAACTTATAAATAGTACCATGCAACACATACTGAACTTAAAAAACGGGATGTTACTTATAACACTACGCAGTTTGTGTCTCTATCATACCGTGCCCATTCAATTCTTACCCGTTTTCGAGCGTGTTCTAGGCAAAGTGGAAGTTCGTGACAAACGTCGAAAACCGGAAAGCAGCACTGCGTACCGTCGGCAAACTTTGCGGTACAGTGTTCNAACAACAATTGGTCCACGTTGTACATTATGTGTCGAGTACAGTGCCTCGTACAAGGTAAAGCAATATTTGTACAAGCTCCGTCTTCGCCCTTCTTGTAACAGCATCTTCTCCGTACTAACATCGTTTCTTTGGACCTAAAAACAAAAGACGTCATTAAATCCACAATGCAAATAATTTTCTCGACAAATACAGTTAGTTCATTGGTCGTCTCAAGGTCGACTGCTTTTTCAAAGCTCCCTGCCATGTTCCCAGTATATGCCAAGGTTTTGAGCATGTTCAATCGCTGTAAGCAGAGGTTTGTAAAGAGCTGCTAATCCCGCTTATAGTGTAGACGTTCGGTGATTACGTTTTTGAATTGCCAAAAACATCTGTGCTGCTGAAATCCATAGTATACTCGCTGAAGTTTATGAGGAACTTGTCATGAACAAGAGGATTGTGTGGAAGTGGTGTAATTTCTTTAGCGAGGGAAGAACAAATGCGCAGAATCAGTAATCACTGAGGAGTTGAAAAACAGGGTGATGCACACATTCAGGAGAATAGGCGATTTGGCTATTAATGAGCTTCATTCACCCTGCAAAAAGTGAACTTAGAACTAGGAAGAAAGCAAGTTTTTATGAACGTTTGTTTTGATGGTTCAAAGAGTGTATGTATCAGGGAAAACAGCTGATGGTAGAGTGTTCCAGAGTTTGGAAAGTCGAGGGGAAAAAGTAGAGTTGTAATAGGCCGTTCTATGGATAAAAAGTTGACCGTGTAAGGATGACACGAGGCACTTTGCCTAGTGGTACGAACATAGGTGGCACAGGAGGAATTAAAGATGCAAGTTCAGCAGAGCATTGATTGTGAAAATAACTGTAAAACAGACTTCATCACGATGAGAAATAAGGTGTGTAAAGAACTGGTGAGGGACGGGTTCGCGAACTGTCACCTACAAACGTGTAAGAGTTTTGGGACGACAAACGGCTAAAAAGTGACGACGAAGTGAAACAAAGTTATGGGCTGATGGAATTATCGATCTCGTTTCCATGGCGATTATACAGAGAATTAAATTAAGGTTGTTCCACTAATAATATTTTTTATATACACTATCTAGCCATTCGTCACCGGACACCCCATACCAGTACATTAATCCGGATTCAGCACCACATCAGTATCGTGTAGGGCCACCTTTCGCCG
>KZ882693.1:0-13036 GCA_003456935.1 Machilis hrabei
TAATAATTATGGAGAAGGTTGGACTGCTCACAATTGGATACATTGCCCTACTTTCAAAGTTGAGCCAAAAACTTCATAATCATCAAGAGAAACTAATCAAACTACTAGTAAAAGTGGTGCTTGCCACAAATTTATTGCACTTTATATAGGCCTAGCCTACTAGTTTTCTACATCCAAATTATTAAATGTAAGAAATACCTAAGGCAAATGTTCAAGCTGAGTTGGCTCATCTGATTGGTGGACTGAGCACTGAGGCAGAGTTGGAGGGAAAGCAGTCCACCAATCAGATGGTTTGTTTTGCATTTGACTCTCATAGGGAAGGGAATTTTTGCCCATTATCCAAGAGCAAAAATAGACATTTGAAACAAATTCCAGAGAATTTAAACCTGTAAGTATCAAATGTGAAACCTTTGTGCTTCCCTGGGTCTTAAATTTGAAAGCTGAGCCAACATTCCAACATGGCTTTAGAACTGTAAAGTCCACGGAAACGGCCATGAACCATTTCATGAAACCTGAAAGTTTTAGATGAATCGCAGGTTGATTTTAATTAACTATTGGGAAGTGCCCAGAACCCATCCCCGTTTAGCGTTGTCTCTCAGATAAAAAAGTACCACTTGTGAATTGTCATGCTCTGATTAAAATCTTTAAGCGAGGGACCATTCACTGCTACCATCAGCAGATCATGAAAGGAATCGGTAGACAAAGCTGAATGATAGACTGTCTTGATAACTGAAGCCACGTTCCCAGGAAGCAGTACTCGCTGGTAGAACACCACAGTTCTTAATCGGTGGAAGTCGCGTATGAAATCTATCCTTGTTTTGTGTGCTTTTTGCAGGGCATCTGCAAAAGGTGTTCCTAGATAAGTCAGCTTGTAATCTGCCAACTCTGCTTTAAGCAAGTCCAGATTGTCTTCATATGTGTCTGGGGACACATGTTTCGCCACTACACTTAATTCAGTCAGTCCAAAAGTCATGAGTTTAGATTTATCAGGCCAGTTTATGCTGTCGAATGTGTGGAGGCTCCTAACAACATCTCACGACAGAGACCCAAGTCTTTCAACTAAATACGTACTAGCGTTTCCCAATACCGCTGCACGTAATGACTGAAACTGCCTCTACAGACTGCAGCTGTATCCCAAAACTTTCCTGTATGAGAAACCTTTTCCAAAAATTGTTCTTCATTTCTTCCACACTTTTCACCTAATTCTTTCAAAACTTGAAGAGAATACTCTATTTTGGATTTCAAGTGGCATGTCATAAGCTCTGCAACCCCTCACAGTGGTTTCAGAGTTCCATAAAAATCAGTCAAGAAATGGATTAACTTGACACATTTCAAAAGCTTTTAAGTTTTAATAAAGTTCAACTTAGTGTGCTTCATGTTTGCCATTCAGGGTAGGGTTTCATCCGGAAGAAATGCATTTCTTCCCTTCCAGTGGAAGAAATTGGAAAAAAACGGAAGAAATGGATGAAACGGAAGTAATGTCTTTTCGGGTGCTAAATTTAATACGTAACAGAAATGATACAAAGTTTAATAGCTTGTTTTAATAATGTTATTATAAACATAATATAAATCAGAATTTTAATTTCCCTTTGTCTTTTAATAAAAAATATTTGTAACTTTTTGTGCAAAATCATTTAATAAAAAGCAAGACACGTCCTTTTGAAACAGAATATCATTGAAAATGAATACCTAATTCTTGTATCATGATAACTATGATTTGTCAACACAGGTTACACAGCCTATCCACATTACACATCTGTAACACCGCACATACAAAAGTTACCACAGAACCTGCTACATAGCAATCTATCAATAGTTACATCAATACCGCAACTAAGAATTGGTAACAAAACAGTAGTTTACTGGCAGTCGCGATATCTACTCTGTTTCTTAGTCGTGAGTGAATGTGTGCAAATGAGGAGAACTGAACTTGCAAGAGCACTTAAAAGTCTAATAACAAGTTCACAGTCAATGTCAGATGTACAAATCACACTGAAAAAATGAAAGTTGTTCTGACTTTTCACTGCTTTGATGAGCCTGAGGNTGTTAGTAATAGTTCACAGGTGTGACCCAATTTAGTGTTAAATATAGAAAATGAGATAAGGCTGAAGCAGTTAACTGAAGTGTAAAACAAAATTAGTTACAGTACAAGAAAATCAGATAAATGTAAATTGTGGAAGAAACCTATTTCTACCATCCGGTTTTTTCCATGCTTGGAAGAAACTTGCCAACCCTGTATGCCATTTGATCAACTACAGATCACAGTTGTCTAAAAACTTTACATACGTTCCTTGTGTACGAGTCCGACAGAAACTAGTAACAACGCATCTAGGGGATTTCCCGCACTCTGATCTCTTGGCCTTGCTAAAGAAATTTAACTTTAAAGTATATATATATTCAGTCACCAACTACGGTTACACACACCAGCAGTACATGCATAAACTATGATTTCACTAACTTGACAGAAAATTCTTTTACAACAATGAATTTGGCCACTATGAACAAGTACTCACATATAAAAGAGAAGGAAAAAGATTGATCATAGATGAGAACATCAGACAGAGTATTTATCTCGTGAAACATGGGAGGAGCTTGCGATATACTTAACTACTACCACACCCCATCTTAAGAAAAAGGGTGAGTAAAGAGCATAACAGAAAATCTTGGATATCGAAAGGTATTTTAACATAAAGGACAATTTAACTGGAAACTGTATAGGATTCCTGCATGTGTTTTGGAAGAGCATCAGAAGAAAGTAATAAAGGCATCCAAAGCTTTACACATTAACAATGTTTTAGAAAAGATAGAAAATATACCTAAGGCTGCATGGAATATTGAAAGAGGAATGTTAAGAACAAATAAAGAAATAGCATTGAAGAAAGACGATACCATAATTAAAAACCCTGAAGAAGTAGCTGAACATTTTAACAATTACTTCATAAATACTGTTGTAAACTTGCTTGAGGAATTGCAATTGAATAGGGAAAGTGCAGGAAAAAATCCCTAGTCACAGTTGACACACAATATGATATTAAACCTACCACTGAAGGTGGAATTAAAACAATTACCAAAGAAAACCAATAACAAAGAATCATGTATAGCCTTGACAACATATCAAGTAATATGATAAAAAGATGTAGCAAATATACATATATTAAGATCCCTAACAAACAGGTCCAAGGCATTTGAATGTGTTGACTGGAAAATGCTGTTAAATAAAGTAGAGGCAATAAGAATACAAGGAGTACCAAAAAAATGGATACATTCGTATGTATCCGAGATAGAAACCAGTGTGTGAGTAACAGAGGAATACTCTCCAGGTTCTGCTAGGTTAAAAGTGAAGTTCCACAGGGTTCTATTCTATCCTAGGACTCGCTTCTTCTCATGTACATAAATAATATAATAATGTTTGCTGATACCTCATTAATTGGTACTTCAGTGTCACCATTGAACCTAGGGTCAAATCAACATGGGCTCTGAACCTTGATGTCTCAGATTGTAGTGATTTTTAGTATATTGGTTGCACCCATGGAGAATATGAAAAATAAACATTTTAGGAATTTTTATGGTAGTGAAACTCCAATTTTCAGCAAAACCTCTTGTACTTCAGCAACATTTTGTCTTAGAGAGCTCAAATAAAGCTTATTTTAGAGCTCTTAAAAAGCGCTTCCATTTGATATACTGCATAACATAGTTGGAAAGACTTTTATTTTCACCAGTTTCCTTTTTTTGTTGTTGTTGTTCAAGAAATATATGTTAAAGGGGGGTGCTTACAATTCTTCAAATTTCAATTGCAATGTTAATTAAGAATTATAAATAAACGTGATCCCAACTTGAAACTTTGGGAAATGACTAAACATATTTTTTTGAAAAAGTTAAAAAATGGCCTTTAAATTTTCAAAAATAAAAATTTTGATACACATGAAAATAAATTTGTATTTGAACCTAATTTGTGTGGTATGTTATAAGAAAGCCCTTTTCAAGAGCCCTATTAGAGCTCTACAACAAAGGATTGCAGAGTTATACATGTATTGATGTTCATTGAAAATTGGGGGTTTTGCCAATTTTGAAATGCAATTAAAAAAAACACTTTCATAAAAAAATAGAAAAAATGATAATCTGAGACATCAAGGTTCAAAATTAATTTTTGACATGGATTGACTGACCCCCGTAAAAGTATCGGCAAACGAAGTAGCCCAGTTCTGTTCTGTAGTGTCGACAGACAAGTATTAAATCTTAGCTATATTGCTATTGCTATTGGATTATGGTCCCACTGTTATGACATCTCAGGTCTAATGGAGACCCCATCCGCGTCGTAATGACGCTTCAGGATAACTGAATTTTGAATTTTGCCACTCAGCCGACACATANCCGGAGGTGGGATCTTTTACATCGAACACTTATCGATGGGACCCGCCTTTAACGTGCCTCCCGGAACACGCCTTANGATCATACCTTAGTGTGGAGTGCTTCACAGGCAGACTCGTAGGATAACCCTTTTTTACCCAGGGCTAGGAGCCGGCCCCGGGGTTTGAACCCGGGACCTCCCGATCAGGAGGCGAGCACTCTAACCACTAGGCCAACCTGTCCGTTTAAATCTTAGCAAAACTAAGTGTAAGATTCTGTCAACATACAATAAAATTCTAAGCTATACACCCCATATATAAATTAACGGAAATTTCTTAGAACTAGCTGATCAGGTAAAATTTGTACACTTAATAGTGGATAGTCATTTGAAATAGGATCAATATGTTGATGCTGTTTGTAGCTAGCAAACTATCATGAGACTTGTTTGTTCTTAAGAAACTTGCACAGTATTGTAATATTAAAATCTTGAAAATAGTATAACTATGCCCTTATACATTAATGTCTACAATACGGTGTAATCTTTTGGAGAAACTGTTCAGTCTTTTGCAACCTGAAGACTCTTCTAGAGAAGATGTGCAGCATTGGTATCTCAATTTGTGTTATGCATACATGTGTGATAGTTTAAGCAGTAAGAACTAATTGCAATTTGTATCATTGCACTTTTGAAAGCTCGTCTGAATGCTAAAAGGGTTATCTGCAGTTTACCCTACAGTATATTCAACATTTTACATTATAAAATATTTAAGTTGAAACAAGTTGCCCATTAAGAACTTAAGAAAAACATTACCAGCTGAAAATACCCATGTTCTTTTGTGGTAAACATATTTGGGTACTGATGGAAGCTTTGGTTATATTGCCTCCACTGTACGAGGACACGATTGCTTATACTGGCTGGTGGATCTGTAGAAAAAGGCCCATGCATTCGGCCACTCTCGGCTTTTTACTCGGGTTACATATCACTGCTGCCTCGACAAGCATTTGAGTGGCTGTTGAAACAGTTGAGCAAAATATGTGTGGCAGGAAATTTAACTTCTTGAGGTTAATAGTGATGGGTATTTTTGTAGATCTACTTAATGGTTGTTTTTTTATAGTTAAACAGGGCACCCCACTAAGAACTTTCCAAATTTTCTATATGGAAGTCTAAATACATTTTAGCAGTCGCTGTTGGTAAAACAATAAAGATATATAGTGATGTTATATTCTGTCCAGAAAATGTTATAAGTAGCCTATACTTGTTCACTTAACTGTTTGTTAGGATAGGAAATAAATAAAGAAAAACAATAGTGTAATATCGGGAAATAAGTGTAATTGGGTGCACAGTGTCTTACAAGGGTTGTGTTTTGGATGTAGGAACACAAATTTTTGGTATAAAATGCTCCACAATGTCTTATCATAGAACCTGTGCTATTGAAGTAAGACTTTAATGAGATGCTTGTTCTCTTTCAGCACTGCTGAGTGTTTGTGAGGTTAGCCTATTATTCAAGATGTATTCCTGTGCCCGGTTTATCGCTCCCCTTGCTAGGAACACGGTAAGTAAACTGTCAACTGCTATTCCAGTGAGATTTCTACATTTCTCTGGTTGTAACGTGCATTCTTTTTTCTTTTCAGCTGTTGTCTGGAACACGGTCCTACATGAGACCGCTCAGCAGTGCAGTGATGCAATCCAGTCCGCTTACCTCACAAAATCAAATTACAACTCCAAATACTATTAGTTTGGTAAGTGTTTGGTTTTATTAACGTGTTCTTGGCAAGTCTAGTGGTTGTGGGTTCGAATCCTGGATGTATGTGATGGTCCACTCATTTTCATTAATCATAATAAGCATTCTTAATCTTCATTATATGACCCATCAGAAGTCGATACGACGTAAAATGCCACGCATAAAACAAACNGTGTTGTGTACTGTGTACAACTACTTGTGTTTAAATCTATACCTGTATTCTTAATAGCCTAATAGCACCATGTGCAGACATGTTACGACATGGAAAACAAAATGGCGAGTGTAAAGAAATTTCAGAGGATTTAAACATGCGAGTACTGTTCCTGAAATAGTGATGCCTAATTGTATTACTTTGGAAGCTGAAAAAAAAAATCTTTAAGCTAAATGAGAGAGCAATTATTACTAAATTTGGCTTCCAAACTTATAACGCCACGTGTGGGAGTACTGTACAATAATACCTTATAATAGAAATTAGTTTTGAGGTGAAATTGTGTTCTTTCGATGATTTTAAGTTTTGTGTGGACGAAAGTTTCCCTAAGACTATCATGGTATTTGGATGAAAGTCGAATGGGGTCGTTTGATTAATGGGATTTGGTTTTCATATATGGGACATAAGTTTGTTGAATTGAAGGGGATATTTGGGGGGCTTGGCCTTATTAATTCTGCCCTTGATAGCCACATAATTGATTCAAAATAATTAGCTTAAAAGTAGATTGAGCTATTTCAAATGAATGAAGCTAGGTTGTATTTGCTTATTTGTAAGTTAGCTTTGAATTTTCAACACGAGTTTAAATTTTGCTGAGAAGAAACTCTGGAACCAATTCTTCAAACTCATGTTAGCGATCTTGTCTCGCATTTGACCTCTGCCGTCTCCGACAAATTCTGATATCTACTACCAGTATAAAAAGAGCTGCCAACATGAACTTTATCTCGTAGACTTGATGCATATAGCTTATTTAGCTATTCAAGTAAAACATTTGTTATTAATTTTAATTAGATGGCAATGAAAGATATTGTTTGATAATGAAATTTCAATTCAGTACTTGTAAAAAATTGTTTGTTTGCACTTATGGTTGCAATACAGCATTGCCACATCATCGTTTCCTGGCTGATGTGCTACGTTATACACGGAAAGGCATAATTTTCTACAAATTTCTCTTAAATGTGTGGTAACCTCCTCATTTCTTGGTAGAAAATGAAGCTAGCAGACCTAATTCATCAGAAGCCAAATGCTCGCACAAATTTAAATTTAAGGGAGCAGAGCAGGGCTATATTCAGCCTATCTGATATTAGTACACGAAGGTGCACTTTTTATGAGCTCAGTGTTAAGTGATTTTGAGATTCATTATTACTCCGTATAACTGCAAGCAGTGCAGACCACAATAAATGAAGGGAAAACCATTGTGTATTGCCTTCAATGAAAAGTAAATGGGTGTGTGGTGACTCCTTTAGTGGAAGCCCTGCTTTATGTAGTGTGCGTTTTGGTAAATTAATTGTATTTATAGTAAATGTTTTCTTGTAGCTTCCAGTGAGGAATTTCCAGACCTCAATGGTTCAGAGAGACATTGACTCTGCGGCCAAGTTTATTGGTGCAGGAGCAGCTACAGTTGGAGTAGCTGGATCAGGTATGTTGTGTTCTTGAGCCTTAAAATTCATGCTATGAAGTGAAAACTATGACAGATAGGAGCACGGCATTCTATAAAGCAACTCTGAATTTCAAGGTTTTATTCAGATTTTCAGTACATGAGTTCCATTGGTAGCTGTCAGGATATCGAAGCAATGTTTTAATTTAGCTTGTGTGTTGTCCAACACGGCCAGTGTGACAATGCAGACGACACTAATTTTTGTGCACAGTGCAACAATTGCAATACTGGGGTGGCCTAAACAGACTTTATCATAATCCCACGTAAGAAATTTGTGGCGGGCCATCTAGAGGACAAGGTGACGCATTATTTATTGGTTCGCTACTGTGTATCTAATGTTGTGGGAAGGTTCTTTCCTGATAAAACTACATGTGTCCAAACTCTGGAAATAAGAATTTTTTAAATGTTAAATATTGGGAGGTAAATTCTGAATAAATTAATGTCTTTTAGATCCGCCCCTGTTGTTCACATAATTTTAAAAACTTTGTCGTAGTCGGTCACCTGCTGCCAATGGAGGAGTCCTTGCTTCTCTGGAGGATTCCTGATGATGATGATGTGCTGTTTAACGTCCACTCAACGCATTAAGGTTATATCGGGACGGTCAACCACTCACTTCCGCTCAATGGCACGATTATGAAATGATGATGTACACTTTTTTATTCAGACAGTGAAACACCCATGCCTTGACCAGGATTCGAACCCGGGACCACGAGCGTGCTNTNNTANNGACTTAGCCACTAGGCTGCCGTGGCCGGCTGGAGGATTCCTAGATAGCGTTGTAATCCATGGGAAATGTTGAAGTGTCTGAAGAGAATCCTTGTGGTTGCGACACTAATGAAAGGGCTGATTATTCACGAGAAAAAGGGACATTCCATCTGATTTACACAACCGATGGAAAGTAAAACATATTGCAAACAAGATGAAAATGTTTGAACTGGCAGGTTTTGAGTGCAGATAGTTTTTATATCATATGCATGTTATACCAACATTGCATCAGAATAGAATAATTTAGTTTTTGTAACGTGTAATATACACCGAGGGTTCATTGAAGTATGATATCCTTTTGCTTGGAACACAGCTTTTACTCGGCAAGTCTTCATTGCCACCAATTGTCTGTACATGTAGTGAGCAATGCCTTTCAAAATATCAAACTTGCCTGACAGTGGTGTGTTGTACTGTCATGGCGATGGCATCTTTCCAGGCTATCTGGTGCAGGAATTGTTCGAATAACACATTAATGATATGGTGCATGTTAAATTACCCTCAAACTTGCCTGATCTCAANCCAATTGAGTGTTTGTGGGATGCTGTAGAAGGACAGGCAAGAGAGTTGTATATACACACAACTATGGAAGTTTGTCTCTTAGCCAGCAGCTAAGCTAGAACTGTTTTCTTTGCATCGTCGGCTATGTCGAAAAGTCCACTGGACGTGAAAGTCGTCAGAGGTCCAAAGAGGCAATGGTCGTTGGGAGCTGTAGGGAGAATGCAAATGTCCAGTTGACAATAATTGCTCGCCAAACTGCACAACTGTTTGTGTAATAGGCAACTGCTACTGAAAATGTGATCAAGAATAAAATGTCGGGACAAAGACTTTNGTACCATCTTTAAAGACGTGTTAGATTCTTGCACTAATAATTAAAGCGAACAAAAACTTAATAAACCAGGTGTAAAGATGTAGATTTTGTTGATTGAGTTAAACTTGTTGCTAATACTGGCGTGTTTCTCGTATTACAGGTGCCGGTATCGGAACAGTTTTTGGTTCTCTTATCATCGGTTATGCGCGCAATCCATCTTTGAAACAACAGCTTTTCTCGTACGCCATTTTGGGGTTTGCCCTTTCTGAAGCTATGGGTTTGTTCTGTTTGATGATGGCCTTCTTACTGTTGTTCGCATTTTAAGAACCTCGTCGTAGTCCGTCGCCTGCTGCCAATGGAGGAGTCCTTGCTTCTCTGGAGGATTCCTAGATAGCGTTGTAATCCACGGGAAACGTCGAAGCGTCGAAGAGAATCCTTCTGGTCGCGACGTACTAATGAAAGGGCTGACTATTCACGAGAAAAAGGGACATTCCATCTACACGAAGCCCCAGAAGTGTTGTCTTGGGTCAGACGCGTCGACTTTGTTCGTGGACGATTTAGAGAATGGAGTCTGAATGCAGACGATCACTTATTTGTCAATAAAGATGTAAAAAAAACTGAGTTGAATTCGAATCCGAACGGAAAGAAACGAGGATGGCCGATATTGTCACGGTAGTTGTCATGTAAAATATTTTTTTTTTATAAATATAATAAAATGTTTGAATTGTTAGCCGAATTGTGTCATTCAGTGTTTCTACACGTGTTTGGTGACGTGAANAGGGGTAATTAATTTTCTTTGGGGACCTAAACCAGATCAGTATGGCTTGTACAGTTGCGTGCAAAGCTTCACTGCCATCTCCACGAGCACTCATTGCTGTACAGATTCGCTTTGTTGTTGTACAAAAAGTAGGAACGAATAAAAACCTTGTAGATAATTGATCCTTTTGATTGAGAATTTAAAATATTTCCTGTATGAATGTTGCTTTTCTGGCTGGACGTACAATTTTTGAAGATGCGTGGTGAACGTGAAAATTGTGGATTTTTCATAAAATCATTATTGTACACAAATTTGAAAGTTTTTCTTGCATTTCATTAATAATAGACCTACAAGTGTGGCATTTTCTACAGTACTTCGTTGGAACGTTAGCAAGTTTTTCAACCGACAGGTTGGCCTAGTGGTTAGTGCGCTCGCCTCCTGATCGGGATGTCCCGGGACCGGCTCCTAGCCCTGGGTAAAAAGGGTTATCCTATGAGTCTGCCTGTGAAGCACTCCACACTAAGGTATGATCGTAGGCGTGTTCCGGGAGGCACNTTAAAGGCGGGTCCCATCGATAAGTGTTCGANGTAAAAGATCCCACCTCTGGCTATGTGTCGGCTGAGTGGCAAAATTCAGTTATCCTGAAGCGTCATTACGACACGGATGGGGTCTCCATTAGACCTGAGATGTCATAACAGTAGGACCATAATCAAATAGCAATAGCAAGTTTTTCTTCTTGCAACAAGTACATTTTGAGTAATTGTGAAAAAGTCTGGAATTTGCTATGCTGCTTATGGTGCTCCCACTAAAATATGCATTTGATACGTTCTATCTTTTCATCACTTCCAGGTAACTCAACTTCTGTAGTTTGCATACTTTTGTAAACATCTTTGATTCATTTTTTTGTTCAGTAAGTAAATCGTTTACATTACTCGGATAGCTTTATTTCCCCTTCAAAATGAAATGTTGCCAAATATGTCGCCAATCAAAATGAAAAGTGTTGCAAGTGCAAAATGATTAGTTATTTATGGCAAAACAAGAAATGTTAAAAGGTCTGTATCATATTGATAAAGAAAAATATTTCTGCCTGCTTTTACTAAAATATGTAACATTCGTCAAAATTTAGTAAAAACCGATTTTGAGAAGTTCTGTATGTTACATTAAGACATCGTCCAAATTGTTAGCGACTACTCTTGGTAGAGAAATGTTAAAAGAAAGTACCTGGGTGTTATTGTTAGTGGTGACCTTACGTGGAATTCTCATTAGTTACATTATGTGTAAGGTGTTACACACTTCTCAATTTTTTCAATGTCCACAGCATGTTATGGAAGTGTACTCCCTACAGCCAGGCCAAAAATCATGCTCCCGGAAAACAAATCGCTTACTATCTGGCTTACGTTGAACAAATCCGGGAAACTAAAAAGGGGGAGGCATAGAACAATGCCTTGTGTTGATTTTGGTGTAACATTTTCACAAATTAATTAAAATCTAATACGTGTAATTTGGTTATTTCTCCAGTTTTTTTTTTTTTTTTAAAGCTGAATTTACCAAATTTACCCGTATTAGATTTTAATAACTTTTAGAACATTGTATACAAAAATCAACACAAGGCATTGTTCGATGTCTCCCTCTTTTAGTTTCCCGGATTTGTTCAACCTAAGCCAGATAGTAAGCGATTTTTTTTCTGGGAGCATGATTTTCGGCCTGGCTTAAGGGAGGAGTACACTTAAACAAATTGCATATAACACACGAGTACTTCCTATCATCCAGTAGCGTAGCTAACAACATTAATGACCCATCGTATTAGGTAGGATTACAAAATCTTAAGTCGGTACAATGTAGGGCAGCTACATTTGTTTTAGGCCGGTACGAGAGGATGGAGAGTGAATCTGATGTGTTAGGTCGTTTAGGTTGGAAACCTTGCAATGTATTTCAGCAATCGTGGAGTAGAATGGCTAACTACTNNTCCTTCCCGGGTAAATTCAGGTGAAGTTGTATAACGTGTAGCTTACACAGTTAAGCACTANTACTACACATATAGTACTACCATCAGAATAAAATAACTGAAATGAGATTTGAGTCCAGTGCATACTTTTGGTCCTTTTTCCCCAAGAATAACTTTAATACAGATGTATAGCATGTGGTGCTTGCCTGGAAAAATAGTTTAGATAATATAAATTCAGCAACACAAACAACAGCGTACAACAGGCAGGAAATTTTTCTAACCATGATAACTTGGAAATGTGTAGATAGGCCCTATATTAACTTGAAAAAATTAAGTCCTCCTGAACATAATAGACTATAGAGAATATTTTTTATCATAGTAATAAAATAATGACTTTGATGTTGCATTAATATAATTATTACTAGGCCAAATTACATAGGTTTATCTTGTTTTTCATCTGAACATAGCTTCTCCCCTTAATTGAACTGCAAACTGGCTTTGTTCCAGAAAGGAACTTTGCCAAGAGAATTGTGCCAAAATAAGAGATCACATGGAGTGCTTTATTTAACCGGGAAGATATTTGTTGTCCGTCTTCCAGCTAAAGCACGTGTTGAGTTAGTTGTAGTTGGTACTGTTAAACTTTGGGAAACTTGTAAAAAATTTGTTTTGAAAGATACAGATTGTTAACCTGAAAGTGTTTAAATTATGTCAGAAACTGGAGCAGGCTTCCATTATTAAAATGATAAAAAAGGACAATTTACCTTGCGAGTAGAATTCACTACATTTTGCCGAGTGACTCCATCTAGGCATCTTCAGGTGTTGACATCTTATTTCTTGGACCTTTACATCTTCGGCTTGGCTGTTATGAAGTCGGCCGGCTGAAGGACTGTCATGGTGAATTTTGTGGATTTAAAAGCAAAACAACACGTCATGATGCTTACAGTACCAGCATCGATTCTGTCGTATCCAAACGAAGCGTAGCGCGAAATTTCGTTTTGCTTAAAACGCAAATTTTCGTTCACTTACCAAGCT
>KZ882696.1:7310-21822 GCA_003456935.1 Machilis hrabei
GTTTTAAGCGAAACGAAATTTCGCGCTACGCTTCGTTTGGATATGACAGAATCGATGCTGGTACTGTAGTCTTGACTTTAGTGATTTAATTATAACTGTTATATGGTACAAGGTATGTTATGTATGGCTTGTTTAGCAGATTTTACCTTACTTTTACCAGAACCTACTAAATAAAGTTTTTGTGATTACACTCNAAACAATTCTACCTAGTTTNGAAGCTCAGCATTGCTGACACTTAAGACTAAAAAGGTTTAGTTCTTCCTAACAGATAAAGAGTTATTTTTCATCAATTTCAGTGGTTTAATTTTTAAGGTTTCAGTGAAAATTATATATATAAAAAAATCCTGTACTTGAAATGCTTTTATTCATCATTTTGTATTCACAACATTACAAGTTACAAGTACTGCTTTTTACTGCACTGTCCTCAAATTTATTTCACTTGCATGTACTTGTGACTTCCACTCCCTCCATCTATTCTTTGGTGTTTTGTGATGCCCTTGTTCACTGTTTAACAGTTGTACAACTCAGATAATGAGGCTGTCCATTCAGAATTTAATCTCTAAATCACTTTTCTTTTCACAAATACATCTATTATTGCACAAGTTCATTAAGCATTTGTAAAATTACACTGTCCTACATTTATGTATCCTGTGCCTATCCACCTGCATTTATTTATCTTTATACTCTCGCTACATAATAACTCAGAATAACAACTTTCGCTCTCTTTCTGATTTACTGAAATTGTGCGTGTTTTTTGTAGGACTTTAAATCTCAATCGTGAAAAATTCCCTTGCTCTCATATTAACATAATATCATAGTCTAGTAAGATAACACATATTCTTTTTAGCAAAATCAAGTAACCAACACATATGAAACAAACAGCAGGAAACACAAGTGACAAGATACCAAAACGGCTGACACAAGATTTCAATCCTCGATTAGATAAAATTCTAATCTGCCACCTGGTGAGAAAAATAGAAATTATTACACAATTCCATTCTATTATTATAATTGAAAACGATATGTCCATAAATAAAAAAGGAAAATTACATTCAGGAATTAGCTGCAGTTTATACCATATATTGCAGACAGTGGCATGGAGTACGGCAAAAAAAGAGCCACTTCCGAGGTAGCCCAATTATCTGTTCAGATTCAAAGCCAATGTACTGAAAATGTTTAACCATAAATACCTTTTTCTGCTTAATTTTTGAACTATAAACATTTTTTNTTTTTTTTCATGAAAATCAGTGAAAACCACTGATTAAAACACACAACTGAAGAAAATTAATTTTAGATTAAAATTAGATAGTTTACCTGTTTCTCGTATTTCAAATTTAATTTTACATATCAAACATTTATTCAACAGAAAGCATAACCTACATTATAAGTAACCCATTCCAAAGTATACTTCTAGGACAAACCAAACACAGTTTAGTCAGATTATGTGGATTAAAAAACAAAGAAATATTGTTAAATGTTTTCTTTTCTATGAAATCACTGAAAGTTAGTTAAGCAAAATTCAATATCACCATGAATGAATCCATAAGCATGCCTTGGAAATAAAAGAAACCCCATTATATTTTAAACACACAAACAATGAAGCTGATAAAGCACCATGANCATATCTCTAGCTTTAGGCTANTCGCTCAAGTAAAACATATGGTTGTTGTTCGTTCTTTCTGAGATGTTATGCAATGTCTAAAGCTTAATATTTTCCAATGTTTCAGACATGTTGCAATAGCTGTTATCAGGGTTGTCCCAAACCTTGCTGTTACATTTTCAGTCAGTGTGTAGATAACTATTTAATTTCGGTGTTATGGCACCTATCAATGTTTTCAAAGTAATTTTGCTGTAAGTGTCATTTATATTAACTTGACTTAGCTTTACATATCTCTCTCTGATGTTTTGTGGTTTTGAAGGGCCAAAATCCACGTTGGGAAGATATAAACTTAAAGAATGGCATAACATCCCCAAAACAACAAACAACAATATTATCAACGGCTGTGAAAGCTCAAGACTCAGCAATGCTGAGCTTTGAAACTAGGTAGAATTGTCTCGAGTGTAATCACAAAAACTTTATTTAGTTTGTTCTGGTTAANATAGTGCATACACCTTTGTGAAGGTGTGGAGATCCCTCAAAAGATTAATTCGCTGCCTAAATCAGTTACGTTTGTAAAAGATGACAAATATGTCTCTAAAGACTGTGCAGATCTTTGGCTTTAATAAGATAAAGAAAAGCAAAAAAACGTGATTTTAATCTTCATTTATTCAATTATTCATTCAATCAATCAATCAATCATTCATTCATTCATTCAATCACTCTGTCAGTCATGTCGTGATGTTTCGTTCTTTCATGCTCTGTAAACAATGTACATCCATCCCAGTTTCCAAGTTTATAAAGATGAAGAGGAGGAAGAAAATACTGTACAACAGGAAGGGATGTACAACAAATACACATAGTTAGAAACAACATCTGATCAGGAAGTAACAATTCGATGTCACACAAAGGTTTAAGTAATAATACTGACCACTATTTCATATTCTACACATATTTCTTGGAAGTGGCCTGTATGAATTATAATATTTTCATTGTTTTTTTTCTACAACAATATCTATGTACAAAACAAACACTGACACGATGTGAAAAGGTACACTTTTCATGATCTTTATACAATAGTAGTTCTTGGCGCCCTTTAANATGGAGGACTATGTCATAGTTTTTCATTTAGTAATATTCTGCATAACTATCAAATCTTACATTCAGACTGGTTACATCATGGGAAGGATTTACTTTAAAAAAAACAGTAATCCCCAAAAATGTTAACAAAAGAGGATTTTTCAGCAATGTGTAATTGTTAAACTTAAGGTGCAATAACAGTGT
The DNA here is from genome assembly GCA_003456935.1 of Machilis hrabei. NCBI lineage: Eukaryota > Metazoa > Arthropoda > Insecta > Archaeognatha > Machilidae > Machilis > Machilis hrabei. The sequence goes on from KZ882696.1 coordinate 10,192, forward strand.
ACTGTACTTTACATGTCACAGAAAGTAGTTATGGAAATACAGTAAAATTTGGGAACTATTGAGTAGCACTATAATGGTTCTGAACAAATACTTAAGCTATTATAAAATAAAAAATATGCATTTTGTCTAAATCTGCTTTTATCATGTAAAAACATTCTCTCCAACTTTTTATTGTGTCATACTAATATTGGTACATTTTAATATGTAACCTAACGACTTGTCAAGTAATATTTATATTGTGTATGTGTTGGGTTTCTGGTGTTAATTTCAATCAAAATTAGTGAGATTACGAAAAAACTAAGTTTAACAAAAGGTTATGTAATTGCAAAATATAAACTTAACGTCAGAAGTTTCCTTAAACCACCAAAACAGGAATGCGGATATCAGAAAACAAATTTCTCACACAAATAAAATTACTTCCGCGATTCTTTACTGAACAGGTGATACCTTTCTTGCGTTGAAAAGTCAGACCATATAAAAAATTATCAGAAAACTATGGTTACTGCAAACCAAGAGTAAATATGAGAATCTCTGCATTTTGAATATGTAAATGTGTATAAATTTGAGTAAAGTGTTAGTCAGAACGTAATATAGCGACATGTACTAAAGTGACATCTCAAAGACATGATTTATTTGTCTGCAATTTTCAGCTTTTTAATCATACTGTTGCTAAATTAATCAACCCTCTTCCCATGATGTACTCAATCTGTTACTTTTATAACAGTTTTGCAATGTTGGTTATTTGGTAATTGGGTACCATCACAAAAAGAATTTTTTTATTCTTACATTACTCTAAAGGTATGAGATTCAAACAACTTATGAGNGTCACAGTTCATTCACACATTCATACTCCTCTTCTGATCTCGCCAACTCTCGCATGACGTTCGTCGCGAGCCGTGACTCCTGCAACGAAGACACGCCTAATGGTCTGACAAAAACACGCTCCGTTTGGGGAAGTCNATTACTTGGCACAGTGCAAACCAAACACTCTGGTCGAACACTCTCGTTCGAAAATTACAACCGTATAAACACAATCAAATGGAAGATGTGTTTTCAAAAATTACAAAACCTTAGGAACAACTTAAACTATTTATACAACCCCCTTTCCATTGTACAACAGCAGCACACTTCACAAATATGTCCCCAGAACTCCCTCCAAAATAAGGGATTGCTGCCACAAGATATCCTAGTGACATTACTGTCCTTCACTAAAATATACAATAAATTAAAACACATTACTTTTTTTGAGCAGCAACAAAAATCAGTAGAAATATTTCCTGAGTTTTCCAACTCAACACATGTTATCATTCTGTTGCAAAAAAGGTATTGAGCAGGCACATACTGCTAAACAATACACGCCAAACCTGCCAAGACTAGTTCATGGGGGAAAAAGGCGTTTCTACCTACACCGCATTAAATTTGATATATTCTCATCTAAAGGGAGGTGGAGCGGACCTTTCACAATAAAGTAGAGGAAAATCTGAAAGTTAATTTTCTCAATAACACTGATATATCCCATCAAAAGACAAAATTTCTCCATCATAGGAATGTAAGCAACCCTCGCAAGTACCGCTTCACACGACTGACGAGGACTTTTCGGGAAAAGTTGAGAGGTGCTGCCACTACACTCCATTGTAACATCACGTCTGTAACGCTGTCGAAAACTCTCGATGAATGCCGGCGAGTTCGTCGACCTGATTTGCCAGCTGCGAGTTCAAAGTTTCCAAAACTCGCCTCTGCGATTCCTGTGCAGCAAGTGCCGTTTCTAGTTGGGTCTGTGCAGCAGTTAGTGCAGCCTGTAAGGAAGTGTTTTCCTGCTGCAGTACCTGAAAACACAAAATGCAGGACAGTGAGTATAAATGCACAAAGTTAATACACCTCAATTTCTGCAGCACAAACTTTCAAGACTGCAGTCAGTNACTGCATTGCTGTTCATTATTGATTATGTATTGTTTTCAGAACAGCCATAATAGGCAAGTGTTTGCCCTCTGTAGTTTTAATAAATATCACTAACAACGGAACTGCATGGGGTAGTACATGGTGATTGGAATAAAAAGTTGCTCTGTCCAACCTCTGAATATACAGGGTGTCGCATTTTAATCGATACAAGCGAATATCTCGAAAACAATGCATAATTTGGAAAAAAACTTTTGTTGAAAGTTGTAGGCAAATAATAGGGTCCAATTATTGTGTCTAGCAGGGACTTGTCNAGGTTATAGTTTGAGATATTGCAAAAGGTTGTGTTTTTTTTTAAAGAGGTAACTCCAATTTTTGAACGCACCACGTAAAAGTATGGAACAAAACATTTTCAAAAATATGATANGTTCCATAGTTTGCATCACAATAGCACTAAAAATACCACTGAGATTAGCATCACCCAAGGTGTATTGTGACCCAGAGGTTCCTCACTTCCTTTGTACTATGTGATAATGTGATGTAAACTATGGAACGTATCATATGTCTGAAAATGTTTTGTATCATATGTCTGAAAATGTTTTGTTCCATACTTTTATTTTGTGCGTTCAAAAATTGGGGTTACCGTTTAAAAAAAACACAACTTTTTGCAATATCTCGAAAACTATAACCTTGTCAAGTCCCTGCTAGACACAATAAATTGACCCTATTATTTGCCTATAACTTTAATAAAAAAAGTTTTTTTTCCTAATTATGCATTGTTTTCGAGATATTCGCTTGTTTCGATTAAAATGAGACATCCTGCATTTATCAAGGTTGTTTATTTGTGGTACATGAAAATGTAGAGTTTCAAAGTTGGTTTTGGTTTCAAGAAAACAACATTTTAAATAAATTTGAAGAACAGTATTATGTTAAGACATTTCAATTACCATAAAAGAACCACTTTGACCTTTTTGGCTGTTTCCTAAAAAACGCTTGGAAGCATTAATACTCTGCACAGAAGCAGACATAAGTCGGGTCTTAAAAACTGTTCATATTATGAATTAATGAAAGTGCAGATTATTTAACATTTTAAAAGAAAAGCCCATACCAATTTGCTAGACCCATAAAGCATTGTTTACAGTGGTAGAATAAATAGAAAAGTTGCCATACTTTCCTTGTGTAAANGGTTGAGAAAGTGGTTAGTACAGTACTAAAGCTAATAGCTGGTAGAAGAGCATGATTGAACACTATAGTCTACCACTTGCCTTCCCCCACCACTGCCATTTTCACTTGAAAGTGCATGCTACCGCCTACTTACCCTGGGTTAAACAGAGGAGTTGTCAGGNTTAAAACACAACACATGTGCAGTGAAATGATAGTTTAAATTACAATACAACTGTTCTTCTAAAACCTCACTTGCAAATTTTGTTTTTAATGTTTGTGAAGCAGAACGACGATGGCTGTACCGAGATTACTTCTGCATTGTACTGTGCACTATTTTATTCTGCCAAATTGCATATCAACAGTACTCTACCAGTAGTTTAGGAAGAGTTACTAGACCTAGTCCACTATCCTGTTTACTAAAATAATGTAAACAATGCTTTAGGGAATGGCTAATGGTAAGGGTGTCCCAGCAGCTCCCCTAATACCTGTGTGAATCCATTAATGTAGTTCTGGGGTTGCCTACATTTACCTTAACATTAATTATGTCCTTTTACATTTGTCTCTCATTACAAGAACACAGGGGCAGTGTAATAACTCAATACGAAGATAACTTCTTAACTCACTTTTAACTTTTCTCCTGGTGGACGTCCGCTTGTATCAGCTAACTGTTTATTTAGCCTTTTAATCTCTTCATCTTTTGTCCTGCCTTCCGTTTCCAGAGATTCCACCCGTGATCGCAACGTCGCTAATTCTTTCCGAAGCTCAGCTGCTGCGTCTTGATTACCTATAAATCAACAAAACAACGACTATGACCGCAATACTATTTCACAATGTTTGCTCAATACTTCTTCTTCAACATTACAATAAAAAANATTAATTACAGATACACTTACATGTAGCAAAGGGAAGAATTGATCAAAAAGGAGAATACCACAGAAATACAAAACATCTAGTCAACGACTGTTCCATGATAAAAGGTGAAAATCAATGGAACGTGAAGATGTGGTTTTGTGGCACATTAATACTTTCAAGATGCTTGCACATATTGTTCAAACAATATCTGGTGTCGCGAAAGTATTTTACAGTTACCTGTATCTACAAAATTATCCAAAGTATAAACATGAAACCCAAACCAAGAATTTTAGTGGTAAGGAGCACAACCTATTTTGAGACTATTGATTTGTAATTCAACTGCATAACAAAAATTAAAATATCTTTAATGTATCAACAATTTAGGTGCCAGAGTCGAGGGTGCTTCAAATGTTCGTTACAGTGTTATATTTCTGTAATTTTATGAGTTGTGAGATAAAGGCAATTACGTTTAATAATGTGACATCCCTTTTCACCGTTATTTGGTATACAAGTAATGTAAAAATTACCCTCTTTTAGCACAGTCATATGTTCATAAATATAACTGAATTACAAACAAATGAGCCTCAAAATGTAGTATCACCCAGTATTCGGTACCCTTTGCCATTTATCTTTCCTGCCTTTGCCACCTAGCACCAAACGAAATACTTTTTATTTTACATTGACTCAAATCCAGAAATGACTTAGTAGAAAAGTAATATGGTATTAAAGTTTTGGCTATAATAAAATATATTTTGAACTAGGCAAGATTTTATTTGGTTATTTTTAGTTTATGGTCCCACCGTTCTAACTGCAATGATCTAATGGAGACCGCCATCTGCATCGTAAAGACGTTTCAGGATGATTGAATTTTGCCACTCACTTGACACAGCTGTTGGTGGGTTCTTTTACATCGAACATTTATCGATGGGTCCCCACTTTTAACGTCCCTCCTGGAAGACGCCTACGATCATACCTTAGTGTGGAGTGCTTCACGGGCAGATACTCAGCANAACACTTTATACCCAGGGCTAGGAGCCAGCTCAGGGATTTGAACCTGAGCCTCGTAAACAGGAGACTAGAACTGTATCATTATGCCAACCTGTCTGTTACAGTCAAGAGGATTACATATTCAACTTTCATTCATGAGATCATGGGTTCAAATCCTAGTACTGAAGATTGTAACATGCCCAATAATGAGAGTGGATATTTCTCTCATAATGTAGCTAGTCGGATAACAAATAACCTCCGAGTAAGTAGTGTTGAAACCGATCAACTATTGTCAAGAACATTCAGATTAGAAACACTTTTATTTCACAGCTGTTTCTACAACTGAATTTAAATTGTGAAACAGCTTTGTCAGCTGCTTATGTAAATCCTCTTATCAAAGTGTGGATTCCACACAAATATATTAAAATGCAGACTTTGGTCTAGTCCAGTCCTAAATATCAAGCTGTGTAACAAAAATGCCTAATCAACTGTTATAATAGCATGTGATGCTTCAAACAGAAACTAAAACACTGTACATGCATCATTATCATTTTCATAAACAACTGTTTTTAGAGCCAAGTTTTACATGAGCTTTGTACACCGTTTAAACTTTTGAAATCTAAAATAGAAAATATACAGTAATATGGTGGAAAACCAAGGAGCTTTAACCCTTTTCCATACAACACAAATCCACTGCCAAATAGCAATATCACAACATTCAGAAGAGCTTACTACCAACGAAAACAGAATCCAACTTACCTTTTGCTGCTTCTACTTCGACAACCCGAGTTTTCATGCGCTGGTTCTCTTCTTTATAGGATTGGAGCTGTCTCTTCCATTCCTCTACATTTGCTGTACTTTCCTGCAGCGCACTTGTTAGTCGTGCATTGTTATTTTTCAGCGTGGACAGCTCGATTTCCCATTTTTTGGCATTTGCAGAACTAAACATACAAATACAAATAGCTTCTCTATAGTTCTATGCCAATTTTGGTATTTCGTATACAATAAATGCATATAAACAGACTAACCTCTGTGCCAGTGCAAGTTTGAGCCTATCATTTTCATACTTGAGCTGGGCTTCTAATGATCCTGGCGGCAAGTTGGCAACTGCTGCTGCAACAGCCTTGTCTCCAAGTTTTGGTTGGTGTTTTGGACTATCAGACGGCTGAAAGTAAGGAGCATAAGTTTTTTTTAGGTAAACAAATGATATAACAGTGAAAGGGTAAACTGTCAAAATGCAATTATTTTTTAAACTCCTGTTCAAATATATATTACGTTGCTCAGAAAGCAATGCCCCCACTTTTTTTTCTCAGAAAAATGAAATTTTACATGCAGTAAATTTGAACTTTCCCACATTTGCATGCGAAATTGCACGGCATTCAGACAGACTGTGCAGCTGTAGAACTTTTAAAATAGCATCTGTGAACGACTCGCGTTACAAACAATGAGCTGTAATTGAATTCTTGGTTGCGNGTTGAATAGAAAGAAACCGTTATGAAAATTCACAAACGTTTGTGTGCTATGTATGGAAGTTGAGCAGTCGATAGGAGCACCGTAGAGAGTTAAAGCTTCAGAAATTGGAGAGACGGAGACTGCGTGATCGGTCGCGTTCAGGGCGTCCTGCAACAGCCATCAGCCCAGACATGATTCTTGTGGATGTAATGCCAAGAGGTGAGACAACCAATTCACACATGTACATCAAGACCCCAATAAATCTCGACCAGTGCTTCCGCTGAGTTCGGCCACACAAGAATTCAGCAGAAATGTTGCTCCAGCATGACAATGCATGCCTTCACACAAGTCTGAAAACAATTGCCAAAATTGGGTTCCGATCTGGCTCCCTCTGATTTTAATCTTTTTTGGCCACTTAAAGATGCACCGTGCGGGAGGAAGTTTGAAGATGGCGAGGGCGTGAATCATGCAGTGCGGAAATGGCTACGTGAACAGGATAAGAGCTGGTATAGTCAAGTCATGCATGCATATGTTTGACACTGGCCTAAGGCCGTACAAGTTGATGGGGATTATGTGGAAAAATAGTACTATATGTGTCAAGGAAACATTAATTTATATTGTAAGTAAATTTCATACATTTTGAATAAATAGTTTCCAAGAAAAAAATGTGGGCATTACTTTCTGAGCAACCCACATATATATTTGAAATAACATCTGCTACTAATATGCCACCCGGAGAAGGTTTACTTCTTTTCTGTATTCTACAAAANTAAATAGTTTCAAAGAAAAAAATGTGGGACACTACTTTCTGAGCAACCCACACACATACACACACACACATATATATATATATAAATTAACAGACATAAACTACAAAATAACTGAAATGGCAAGTTCTTGCCTATTAAGAACGATATATAATTTTAAGGAGGAATTGCTGGAGAACGAAAATTTCAATTTTATAATCAAATAGATGAATACTTCTAGATACACACTTAAAGTGTCAATAGTATGTTTGGATCATAATTTGCCTTGGTCATCTTAATACAAATTAAATTTTAAAATCACATACATTAGATATGAAAACAATTTTGCACTATTAACACCTTGTAGAGAGATTATTTCATCATGGTTTCTTGATCACTGCAGTACACTAATTGAATACTAATGGCAAATAATATAATATTAATTACAAGTACAAAAAGTGGATCATTGTACTTGTAATTTTAACCATTATACATCTGATAAAGATAATCTACTTCTCAAAACATAAGTTTAATTAGAACTATTTTAATACATTTCATATTTTTTCATCATATACCAATACTATTCAATTAATAAAGAGATATTTACAAAGTTTTAATGGTGTTAAAGTTTTTTTTTAAATGTAATATACATACTTCTTTAGTTTATATAAAGCTTAAGAACAATGCAATATATATCTATCTTAGTTTTATTAAATATTTTACTATTACTATATTGAAGCTATAAAAGATGTCCTAACATTCAGTTTNTTTTTCAGGCAAGGTTTACAAAATTAAATGTAACACAAAATAATCATCTTCTGCACACTTAGTTTAGCCAAAGCTGTTTGAATTATACCTGTATTGAATCTGGTTCCACAATTATCACAGGTTGACTAAAAAATTTAGTTTATGATGCAGGGAATCCTTATAGATATAAAACAATATGTGGATGCATATTAGTAAATTTGCTTATTTCTCAGGATTGGCTGTTCCACTTTTCACCAAAGTTACACCAATTGTTTTCTTCTGATCCATCTTAGAATAAAGGCACCATTTTATTGTCGAAAGTGTCTGGTTTGAAAACAGTTTTACTTCTTTTCTGTATTCTACAAAGGAAATTTTTTTTTTATTTCAACAAACTGAATTTAAAGTTATCAAGGAAATGGCTTTCTTCACATTTTGAGGCAGAGTGGTTCTTTGTGTAACCACCAGGTGTTGGTGCTAATGACAAGAACTGAACAGAACAAAGCAAAAACAACAAAAGACACACAACCAAAAAAGACGAAATCAAATATGACAGAAGTGTAATTCAAACTGCAAATGTAATTTATGCCAATTGTTCTCCANATGCTGTTGATTTCCTGTTATATTTAATTTATACACCATAACTGAAAAACTGAATTTTTAAACACCTTAGCAAGCACGTTAATTCAAGCACTTCACTAATGTCACAATATTCTTGACTTCACAACCCACATCAGGCTCTTGCCGACTGCTACAGAAGCCAACAGAGTCCCATTAGAGGGCATATTTAAAACCAAGACTACACATTAACAATACAATCTGTCAATATAATATAGCTAAGTACTGCAATTAATAATAATTAGGAAGAAAAAGGGTAGGTGTACCATAAAATATATATTTTGTGTATGTGTTAAATCAGTAAAAAGTATGCAACAAATAAAACATACACTAATTCAGAGATGAAACAGTAGCTGAAATACTTACTGATAGAACTCCTCCTGGCTGCAACCAATACAGAAAATGAACACTCATCAATTTTACCCTGTCAAACATTAATACTTTCATTTATATATTACACCTAACAAATAACATACACTCTAATCAAATATAACCAAGTATGCAGACAATTACTCTCCCTCATGAAAAGGAAGCAGTAGAGAACTATTCTCGTAGACAGCTGTGGATGATGCAGATGCTGTATAAATACTGCATCACANACCAAGATCCTCAGTGGCAACCTCTAAGATCTCTTTGGCAATGCAGGGAGGTGGNGAGACTNTGTGAATGNTGTTGTNTATTAGAATGGGGANANAAGTNGACACACATCTACCCAAAAGTCTACATAATTTCTCCCACACTTGTGAAGGGGGAGTGGACTGTTATGGATGAAATGAGAGATACCCAGGACTTTCTTTTGCTAGTACGAATAATCTTCCTAGCTTTTGCCCTNANCTGCTTAAAGTGCACAAAATTGATATTTGTAGGATGCAATCAGAATTAGCAAAGAGCTCGCTTAGGTCACAAATACCTTAGGCGCATTCCTCTGTCCACCGGGTTACAGGGAGTTGTCGAGGTGTAGGTGATGTGTGAGGTATAGCAGCTATTACTGCACTTATTATTATGCTATTTGTGACTTTAGCTACCTGGTCATCAATGCTTTTGGGAAGCTGCTCAGGAGGAAAGTCAACAAGCTGTTGGTAGAGTGGCCAGTTATGTTTACGGAGAACCCACTTGGGATGTTGGGAGTCTTTTGATCCCTGGTTAAGAAAGCATACAACAAGTGGGAAGTGGTTACTGCCACAGAGGTCATCGATCACTTCCTAGGTTAGCTGTACAAAAGGACAAATCAGTACAAGAAAATGTGCCATGTCTGGAACTAAGGTATGTTTTAGAACCATTATTAAGAACAGCAAGGCCAGTTGTTGAAATAACATCTGCTACTAATATGCCACCCGGAGAATCTTTTGTTGAACCCCCTAGTGAATTATGGGCATTAAAATCCCCCATAATCAGAAAAGTTGGTGAAAGCTGATTTATGAGGCTGATAAGCATTCCGTGTGTAACTATCTGAGTTAGGTGGGAGGTAAACGGAACAGAAAGTAGCCATTAGTGGGAGAAAAACTTTGGCCGCCACTGCCAGAAGAGCTGGTGTGAGTGGAACTTGGGCTGATGCTATCTGGGACCTTATAGCCAATAGTACACCACCAGATGCTCGATTACCCAGCAGGTAATCTTTATGGTATACAGAAAAGTTCTTTAGGTTGTGGTGGTCAGTTTCGAGGACGAGTTTCAGAAAAACTGAGACAGGCATGTTGGAAGTTAGCAATAAATTTCTGGATCTCTCCTGAACACATTTTAATCCCTTACAGTTCCACTGTATGCAGGCCATGAAATAAATACAGGTAGGGTGTTTTATTTATTTTTCTTTAAAGCTGGTCTAGGCTTCCTAAATATCCCAGTGGTCATAGATATGGGATGATAACTGTCCATCGTCCTCTATCATATCCAAACATAATGATAGTGAACGAGACCGGGATCCCCCTACTGGAGAGCAAGCTTCGGAGACAGATTCGGCACTTTGGGGTGATATTTCTGTTTTATTTGTTTTACATGTGTTTGTTGTTGTTGTAACATCTTTTGAGAGGTTTACTGGATAGTGAATCTGTTAATGGAACATTGGAGGATGTTGAAGGTAAAGATTACAATTTTTGAAAAGGCTGTTTCTGAAAACAAGTACAACGTGGTTCTGGAAGCGGGGTTTGGGTACTTATGGCTACAATTTCTGTTTGTGTTGAAGTTACCACAACTGCCGAAAAGGAGCGAGTCAAATGCTGAGTAGTTTTGGATTAATACTGACGATGTGTGTCGGTCAGAGAAATTTGCTGACCTGTTTTTATATCCTGAATAGTTCTTTCCTATTTGAACTTGGAACACTCTTGTGACCAAGTTGCATGATTGCCTTTGCTGGTATCAGTGGTGTGGTCGGATTGATCACATTTACTGCAAAGACAACTTTTGCAACACTTTTGGGTGTGACCGAACCTCTGACACTGATTACAATGCATAGGGTTGGAGATATAAAGTCTGACTTTACACCGATGGAATTCAGCTTTGACATATTCAGCGAGGTCCATTGTTTCAAAAGTTAAAATAAGTGATGATGTAGGTCTTAGAACACAGTTTCATCTCACCTGAATACGTCGGCCATCTGTTACCTTTTGGTCTTTAATTTCTTATTTTATCTCGCACAGATCAACATGAATGAGATCGAGCCAGCTGGGAATGCTTGAGTAATCTACGAACAGTTACAATGATATCATGTGTGCCTAGAGTAGTTTTGAAGAAGTTTGTCGTACTGTTTTGCTGGGAATGTCACGACTAAGAGCTTTCCATCTCTCAGTTTATTTTACTGAACACAGTTACCACAAAAACCTGTCAATGCTTTATGTATCAAGAATGGGGATGCATTTTTAAAATCACAATAACGAAGTAGCAATACACAATACACTTATGCCCGAGTGCACCAAGNTTGGTCAAATATTTGACCAGTGGTTAGTGATTGTCAACTACGTTTGACCACGCGATTGCTGTACGCCAACCGTCATTAGCATTTAATCACTGGTTAAGAGCGATTGACCGGCTTGTCAAATTGACCACCGGAAAGTGCTCTGGGTAAGGCTTGTTAACTCCTTGTCTGTTGACAAAAACAGAAAGAACATGGCGGCTGACGATTTGGAAGATCTTGAGTTCTTGGATTATCTTCAAAGAATAGAACGACCAAGACGAGTAT
>KZ882700.1:6783-18579 GCA_003456935.1 Machilis hrabei
CAACTAAATGCATATAGGAACCGCTCGCCGCCAGCGGTTTGTAAATGCAAGCGGGTGAATTTACAAAACGCCGCGGTCAGCCGCTACTTGTGAAACCGCTCNTTTGTGAATAAAAGGTATCATTTAGTTCAATGCACTTAGAAAATCACGGCGGTCGACCGCTGCGGCCTGCCGCCGTGAATAAAAGAAGCCTAAAGGGTATCAAACACGCTAGGCTTACATATTTAGATACTCACTGAAAATAACCTACAATTGCTTTGTTATGTTCTTTGCTTATTTTTGCGGTAATTATATAACTCCGACGTTAGTGACAGGAATATGAAAACGTTTCTCAAGTTCACAAGATCTGCATCTACATCTTACAATGCAATCACCATAATGGTATGTGGCAAGGGGTGTAAGCGATTTCAATCTCGAATCATCCTGGGGAAAAACGACCAAAAGTATGAATACGTGTTACATCTCATTTCCTTAATTTTATCTTCACGGCCGTGTTTGAGATTGAGAACTGCTTAACTGTTCTAATCTCCTAATTCTACACAATTTATACAATACATTGCAACGTTCCCAACGTAACTGGTGTCCCAACGTAATACAGTGTCCATCCTCTCGTACCGGCCTAAAACAAATCTAGCTGTCCTACGTTGTACTGACTGAAGAGTGAAGAGTATGTAACGTCTTACCTACGATGTAGCTTATATGAGAATTCCATGAAAGGTCATTAGTAACAATAACGCCGAGGTATTTATATTGTTTCACAACTTTTAACATTTCTCCTTTAAGAGTATAGACACTCAATGATTAAGTGTCAGCTGCCATGCGTCACACCAATCCTGTGTGATGTCAAGCGATTCTTGCAATGCATCAGCATCGCCTATTCGCGTTCATTGCCAACTTCTCGATATATAACTGTATCGTCAGTAAATATCCTAACTGAAGCCCGAACTCGCGAGGATATATAATTTATTTATAACAAAAATAACAATGGCCCCAGTACGCTCGCAAGAGGTACCCCGGAAACAACGTTATCTTAATCGGACATGCTCGGCGCTTGTATTGTCCGTACGTTGACTGAAGAAAAATGGTATCTCTTTGTAAAATGTTGTAACTATGCTAAGATTACGTGGAAGTAAATAATTCTGAACCATATTTAAAAACAACAACATAATTTTTAATTTTTTAAAAAAAGAAAAGAAAGCAACCTAAAATGCGGCCATGATGAACCAAAGTAACAGCCACGGTCGCTGTTTGGCCACCCCTGGTCTAGATTATGAGCTTGCAGTTTGCTTTACAAAATTCAATCATCCTAAAGAGTCGTTGCAACGCTAATGGGGCCTCCATCAGACATGAGATGTCAGAAACGTAGGATCATAAACCAAAGCAATCCAATTTAGTGCCAGTTTTACATGCTGTGGATAATTTTAAGCCATATGGATGCTTGTTGTCAGTAAAGTAAGCAGTACAGACTTCATCTTAATAACAAGTATTAGTTGTATAAGAAAGCTACCCCCAGCTTCGAATATCTTCCTTAACAGATAGGCTAGTTTCTAACTGAAATCCTACGTATATCCTTTGTGTATCTTTGTTTATTCAAACTCATCTGAAAATTATTACAAATTTCAGCGTAAAGTAAGGTACGAAGTATTGGAACAAATTCTAAGACAGATTATTACGATAATCCCACTAATAATCTAAACTATTGCGTTATTAACTAAATAGCTTTTTGTTATAAGTTATAGAAATTGAAACTGCAACGTTTACGACCAGAACGTAAGAGTCGGGTTCTATACAGAGACTCAGGTATGTTACCACGTGGAATTGGAACTGTAACCAACGTGTTTTGCAGCTACTGATAGCGTGGAAAAGAACTTTACTTTGTGTNGCGTTCCCCGCTTGTCTTGTAAGTAATTACTAGTATATAAACCGTATGTGATGACATCCCAACTACATGTGTTGGGTCATTAGGAACGCTCATGATTTTAATGAAGAAGATGATGACATGTAGTGTTTAACGTCCTATCGACACCTGATGGGTCATTTAAGGACGATAATGAAGATGGTGTACGATAAAAGCATCCAATCGTACGTGGAATCATAATCCACAACCTTTTGATTTACGTACCAACATGCTGATCAGTAGACCAAGGAGGCCATCCCAGCCGTTAGTGATGTGTGTGGCCTAATCTACCATCTACTAAACATTACTCAAGCACCATCATGTTGAATCCGCAGCCAACTTGACACGTTCTACCTAGAATAGTTTTCAAGATGAATTTTTGAGTATTAAATTTACACAGCAACAGTTCCATGGCTTTGATGGTGTAGCGTTTTATGGTAAATCAACAGTGTGCGAGTCTTCACGTGTCAAAGTGTCATCTTAAACAGATAGTTGTTGGAACCCAAAAATTTCTGTAACTTGGAAGAAAGATTGTTTTATCATATGTTTATATAGTTTGTATTATTTAAGGTCCTGAACCCATCCCTGGAGTGATTCCCGCATGTTTTGACACTCCAAATTGGGCTTTTTGAAACTGTACAGGAGTGTGCGTGGAAGTGGAAAATACACACAGCACAAAGAGGTATTTATACAATTTTTGTCCTTTGATGTTCCCAACGGTTTCTTTCTTATTATACGTGTTTCTGTAAACTTTTTGTATTCTACAAATACACACTTGGCAAGGGATTTTGTACCTCAAAGAGTCTCATTCAGATCTGCTTACAGATTTACACATGNATTCTTTGCTCATATCACATTAAATCAGAAAAGAACTAATTAAACTTTCTTTTGGGTTCTGTTAGTTAACAATTAGTACCTTTGAAGTTCATTTTGTAACTAAGATTGGGCATTAATAAACACATTTATTTTTTAATTACATGTAAAGAGACAAGAGCCAACACAAATTATCTGAGTCACTCTGATGTCTACTATTTTTAATGTGGTAGAATATATTTATTCCGAGTATTTTTTCACTTGTACTTCCTTGAGAATCTGCTCGTATTTAATGAGAAATACATGTCGTTTCCTAGGCCCAATACAATAGACTCAAATGGTGTACTCAGATTAAAAGATATTGCAAGGTTTATGATTTCTTTATTAAAATACGCTTGATATGAAGATTTCTGTCTATATGTCTATGACTGTACAGCGTGAGTGGTGACGAAGGGTTATCATTTAAGAAACCCATACCAGAGATATATCTGTTTGAGCAAAACAACCGTGTAAACATGGGTCCGATTCTGAACTATGGTCGTTTTTCTGGCCGAGATACTGGTCGTGGGGGGTCAGAAAAACAAAACACTGATTGGCCACCTTGATCTCCGGACCTAAACCCTATAGATTATTGTTAGTGTGGTAGATGGACTACGAGAGAAAGGTAGAAACACAACAGGTATCTCTGCAGCACTCATCAAGGACAAACAAAACCAACTCAACCGAGCTACTCCCACGATTCACAGACGAGCTGCATTTTGTGTATTGAGGCCAAGGGTAGTACTATTGTAAACGTGTAATGTAAATTTAAGAATCGCCACCACTCACTCTGTATATCAGATTATGTCAAAACTTCCCGAGGTTGATCCTTACTACAAGATAGATAGAAATTGTACTCTTCGACCCTGTTGCCTAAACGTTAGACCACTTTTTCAAGGTGGCAAGATTCAGTTGAACTTGCAAAACTGATTAAACCCATTGCTAGATTTTATTTAAATTTCGTGCCAATGATCCCTAGTGCTAGGTCTGAAATTGNGAATGGTGCCTTTCTGCTCATATGCTCAATATGAAAGAAGCCTTTGACGTCGCATGTTCATGCGAGCTACTTCGAGGTGAATAACTAGCTCTCAAATGACCCATACGGTTCCGACGGAACGCAAACAACGCTTCCGCATTACCATGGTCGCTAAATTAGTTTCATGTTGGAAATTGCTTCAAGTATCAACATTAGACGTGTGTGAGTTTGAACACGGTTCGGTTCGGTTGTGTTCGATTTCGAACACTACCGTTCNGTTCTTGAACAAATGTTAAATTTCGTCTCAGGTTTGGAAAAACATATCAAGCTATTTCAAATATACAAAGGGCGTCCCAAAACAACTGAAAGTAAAATAACTAAATATCGTTAAATGTATATATTAAAAAAAAACATTACTCTTTTTCAAAGTAACGTTCTGACTTGAATGCAAAGATTATAATGTTCATTTGCATTTATCAAAGGCGTTCACGAAATTATCTTTTAGGATGTGTTTCAAAACACCCTGCTCGGCATTCAGTACCTCTGCATAGGATGCAATATGTCGTCCTCACAAGTAGTCCCGGAAATAGCCTGAAGTCGGATGGGGCTAGGTCTGGACTGTAGGTAAACTGTGACATAACAGAAATGCCGTTTCAAGAAAGTAAGTCGCAACATTTGCCGTGAGGAATCAGTTTGGNGGATTCTCAATCATTTTTAAACTGTTTGTGCGNTCGAAAAATTGTCGAATCCCGCACACACTCATTTTTGACAGCTCCCTTCATCAGATTACTGGTCTCCGGAACGCTTTAACCTAAACGCAAACACCACTTGATCGTAAAGCCTTTTCTAATTTTTAAAGCGGAATCACTCATTTTGGAAAAAACAAAACAATAACACTTAAGTAGCTGCTAAGGTGATTACAGCACGATCGAACGCAATATCGTATTACTAAACACTATGCTTCTAAAGTGGTGCACAGACGGTTGCTATGGTTACATAAAAATACTGAGCTTCACAACGCACTCGTCGTTTGTAATGTAGGCAATGTTGCCGGCTCACAGTAAATATACTCTCAGTTGTATTGGAACATCGTTTGTACATTACGCCACAATAGTTTTCTGAGGAAGTAATTGAACATTGTAATGCAGTAGCTTAGCCGATATATGTGTGTACCTAAACTCAGTTGCAACATTTATATCCTTAACGGTCACCACACCACTGCTATTACCTTATATAACGTAGTAAGCCATTGTTTGTGTCTTGCCATTAACGAAGAAGTGAACGTGGAAGATGAAAAGGTTCAGGTAATTCACGAAAACAAGGAAGTGGCTATCGTTTGTAGTGTCTCTGCACAGCCATTTTCCTCCTCTGAATCAAAGTTGTATGAGGGAAGACCGTTAAGTGCCGCGCTATGCTCCATAAACTTTTCAGAATTGTTCAGTAGAAGGCGTTGTTTCTGGGTTCCAAAACGTTAATTTCGTCTGTTGTGGTGTTTAATGGTTATGAGATATAGAAGAAGCAAACGTTTAGTGCCAAAAATTCACCAACACTTATCACCCATCTTTATTCCAAACATCCAGCAAGTGTTAAAAATACGAAAATTGCCAGTGAAAACATGTTTAACTAAAACTTGCTTTTGTCCTTAGTACCTAATTAATATACGTATACTTATAGTTGATTGTAAGTGAATAAGACACAATAATTCTAACGGTGAGGCAGAGATTATAAAACTGTAATCTGAATATTTTTGATAATAGCTGATTAATTTCTATACAACGTAGTTGGACACTGTCCACTCTCTGGCTAGCTATGCCTCCTACGCTTCGAGATATATCTGTTCTCTCGTCATCAGGTATCCTGAAATAGCTNCTGAAAATTTCACTCCNGCTGTGGGATTTGAACCCATGATCTTACGATCCAAAGTTGAGTACGTGATCCACTTGACTATCCTTGCATGATGANGAGAGCACAGATATCTCTCGAAACGTAGGAAGCATNGTTAGCCAGACAGTGGATAATGTCTAGCTAAGTGTATAGAAAAAATGTTATAACAATTTAAACTTGCTTACTATTGGATTATGGTCCCACGGTTATGACAACTCAGGTCTAATGGAGGCCCCATCCGCGTCGTAATGACGCCAACACACTCGACACATAGCCGGAGGTGGATTCTTTTTCATCAACACTTATCGATGGGACCCGCTTTTAACGTGACTCCCGGAACACGCCTACGATCATACTTTAGTGTGGAGGGCTTCACAGGATAACCCTTTTTTACCCAGGGCTGGGAGCCGGCCCCGGGGTTTGAACCCGGGACCTCCCGATCAGGAGGCGAGCACTCTAACCACTAGGCCAACCTGTCGGTATCATATTATAGGCATCATACTTTAGTGTGGAGGGCTTCACAGGATAACCCTTTTCTACCCAGGGCTGGGAGCCGGCCCCGGGGTTTGAACCCGGGACCTCCCTATCAGGAGGCGCGCACTCTAACCACTAGGCCAACCTGTTGGTAACAATTTAAAAGTTTTTAGTCGCGGTTTTGATTGTGGTTGATTCATACGTGCCTAATTTTTTAAGGCAAACCAAACTAGAGAAATTAAATACTGCACTACTCTATGTGTGTTTGATAACACCGTATTATAAAAAATAAAGTGCATTTTACTTCGATTAATTGTTTTAAGGTAATTTCTTCATTGCCAAATTTCCAAAACTAGACGTATTAAGGCTAATTTGCAAAATTATACAAAAGTGNGTTTTCGACGTCACTGACTTTAGTACTATCGCTGTAAAAAGTAGGCAAAGCAGAAAAACAAAACAAGAATATTGAGTACAATAAAAGGACAGAAAGGTAAGTGTGAGAGAATGTACGATTGGTTATGAGTCAGCATTTATTAGTTCCAAAACCGTCTTCAAGTTTGCTAAAACTGTCGTGATTAAATCATGTCTATTGAAGTAATGCCAAAACGGATTCGCTAGCACGCTAGAAAATACTTTGTGCGATATTACAGTTATAATGAAATCATTAAAGTATATTTTGTTTCATAGGAAATTGGACACCGTCTATTTTCAAAGGCACGTTGGAATACTGACAGGGTCCAATTTCCTGTTACAATAGACTTTAATGCTTTAATTAAAACTGTTATGCAGTACAAAGTATGCTTCAAAGTGCTATTGAAGCTATTTGGTCTTTACTTCAGTAAAAGTGACTCAATCACGAAATGTTTAGCAGACAAAAGTAATTTTCGATGACGTCGTGATTTGTAACACTTCAGCCAATGAGAAAGAAGAACTCGGTAAAACTTATATCTACATCGACAGATTTTCCGAGAACATGCCATTTTCACTTTANATTAACTTCTTTTCATTAGCGTGTGATCCTATGAATGATATCTGCCTATATCTTCGGTTGTTAAGAATGACGTGTCTTGAACATATACGAAGTTCGATATTTGTAAAATATCGGTGTACAATCGATATCGAAAATATCGACATCCAATGTCTAAAATATCGTTATCAAGTTTCGAAAATATCGATATCGACAAGTATTGATATCGAAAATATANATATCGAGTTTAAAAAATATCGATACAGCGTACATTATTTTTGGTATATCGATATCGATATTTTAAAAACATCGATCAATCGATATTGAAAAAATATTGACGTCGGTCGATATCGATANATCGAAATATTGCACACCCCTAGAAGGCACACACATGGGTCGTCCGTTTAGGGCGCGGGGCGCTAAGGTAGTACAGTCAGACGGACAAACAGAGGGCTGTGTATTCTGGCGAGTAACTCATTCAAACACGCTGACTGACGCGATTTTCCGTTTATCCGTTTAACAGTTTATACGCACCAACATAACGCTTGCCGTTTACACGTGTAACCGTTTCGTAATAAAAGTTTAAACGGATGGTTCCGATTACACGTTTTTAATCTCCGTTTATAAACGGATACACGTGTATCGTTTAACCGCGGTTTTTAAAAACGTGTACGGACGGGAGCCCTAATTAGAATCACTGGTACTTATATTCAGCGAATAAAACTTTAGACCTAATATCTCGTAACCGGGGTGCTATGCAGAAAAATGAACTTCACTACGTTAATTAGCGCAAAACAATCTATAATTGTAGATAATTTTTATTTCAAACGTGGTTTAAGTTATCACCCCGTGTAGTTCCATTGTCAGTCTGTTTCCATTGTATCTAGTGTATGATTCGAATATATACACTTTGAACTCCGTCTCTTCATGTGCGGTTTCTGACAAATTCACCCTGCAAGTAAACATTTACTTCCACTACAACTCTTTCTATACTTCTAAATGTGTATTACTTACTGTCGACACCTTATGGGTCATCTTGCACACTTCTAGAGATACCGGTGTTTGTGACATCATGCGATTTTCTTTTATTAAAAAACTCGTTTCACTAAACGAAACAAGTACAAAATTAGTGAAGTTGGTGAAGTATACAATAAACGTGGGTCCTAAATGCCATAAAATACTGCACATAGGTCACCAATATCTTCAAGAATAGAAACAAGATGAATATCATCCCAGCTTTATTGTATCTCTGCATCAAGGAAGCNCTGATTCCTCAATCTACTGCAGCAGATGAGTACATTGATCTTAAAGACCTTATCAGCTGCACTGACACTTCGTCTTCTGATAATAAACAACGAGGGAATGCTACGTATTTTTCTTAGTTGTATTTCAAATGAGAGGCACTTCAGAACATCTGCTTTCTTGATCTCAAACAATATCAATTTACATTGAGCTTCAAGTAATAACATGAATGAATCTGTTATTTTCTCATGTGAAGCCATATTTGTGACTGTTTTTAACTCTATTTTAATAAAAATATCCTCATCTGATGTTGTACAGGTCATTCAATTTATAACTTTCTTTTTTTTAGTTTTAATGTCGATCCACTTAATCTAGTGGTTAGAGTACCAGGCTGTAGATCAGTAGATCGTGGATTCGATTCCAACGTAGCTTTTGTGTTGATATAAATGTTGTACAATATATTATAAATGTTGTACAATATATTATCAGTATAGCTTAGGGCAGCTAGATTTGTTTTAGGCCGGTATGAGAGAGAAGATGGATAGCGTATCCGAAATGTTAGATCAGTTAGGTTGGAAACCTTGCAATATATTTCGTCAATCGTATAGAATTTGGAGATTAGAACAGTTAACCATTTCTCATTCTAAGGCTGTGGCTACACTGGTTCCGTCCCGACCCGACCAGATTAGTTCCGATCAGATCCGTCCAGACACCGCTGACTGACAATGATGAAATTAAGTTTGTATCTTTGATTCTATTAGTTCACGGGTTTCTTCGAGTTGTTTCATAATAAGCAAAAGTCGACAAACGGCAAGTTCTAATANTAATAACACAAAACCATTCCAAAGGCACATGAACTACTTGAGTTGAATTTGAACAACGCAGATTATCATCTTTGGATAAAATAAAGAAAACGAGATGCGTACTTTTGGTCCTTTTTCCCTAGGACAATTCGAGATTGGAATCGCTTAAATTCTGATGTGTAACATAATATGCTCTCACACCCCCTGCCAAATACCAATATGACGACTTTAGGGTTACATGTAGATGTAAAACGTTGATGAGTTCTACAACATGGTTGTCTGTTTTGATGTAAATATGGTAAACAGAAACTAAGCGCAGTGACTCAGTGATTTCAGACACGAGATTGGTCACAAGTATGAATATGTCTTTACGTTACAATTCTGCTTTACTCTAAACTTTTTGAATTACAACAGCACTTGCAGCATAACAAAACTTGGGCTGTTTTGATGTTGTAGATTTTCTTAGCAAAGCAGTGGTTCAATTGAGTTGCGATTGTCACAATTTTTGTGGTAACTAAAAATGAAAACGTTCTGAAAACATTCTTTAGAAATGCTCATCAGCTAGAGATTACAAACGTACAATATTTCGATATGTGAATACTCAAGCATTTTGTTTATTCTTTTCCCGTATTTGTAAGTAACTCACTACAATCTAAAAACAACGAGCAGCATGCGAGTGCTTTCATTATAAAGCATGGATTCTCTAATCAGCTCTGTGTTATTACGCAGTAATGTACACTAAAATTTGTATTTAAAACAAGTTTAATACACAGAGTTTAAAAGTTGAATTAATTATTTTTTATTTAGTTGTACAATAATTACATTTAATTTAGTTTCTCTCTTAAAGAGCTAAGGACAATTCTATTTTTAATAAATACGTTTAGAATAAATTTCTAAAATTATTTTAGATATATGAAATATGGATCTATTTCATAATAACTTCAGCTTACTTATTTCATGTTGTAACAAATACTTAACTTATTCCTTGTATGGTGTTTCGTTTAAAGTTGTATTGAGTATTTAATAATTATGTATTTTCTTTGTAATTTTTAGTATGTTTAATATTACTTTCATTCTGTTTATTTGGTTTGTATTTCGTAGTAATTTGAGTTAAATATTTACAGTTTCTATTTGCTTTTTGTAGTGTGTTAACGTTTTTTAATTCTTACTAATTTTTATATTGTATTTTCTATCTTTAACTTATCAATGCATGCGAATCTTGTAACTGGGTTATAAAACCTGTTAGGTTCACCTACATAAATAAATTAATAAATAAAAATTACGTATGATTTAGTCACTATAATTAAGAGCTGGTTGGCAATTATATTTTTAATTATTCACTTATAAAAATACATTTTCCTACAGCTGTTTTGGGATAGAAGAATTACATTTAATTTAGTCCTCTATTAAAGAGTTGAATGACAATACTATTTATAAACACACATATTTCATAAATCAGCGAAAATTATTTTGAGATAGAAAAAAGTAAATTAAAAGTTAATGTCATCACTTATGTTATTTGAACCGAACATATAAGTTGGAAAAGGAAAAAAAGAGAATTTAAGAGATTAAACTAAAAGTAAAGATCAACACAAATAGAAACGGAAGAAAACGCTAAGTGAATTCGTTGGATGAGTACGGTATTGACTTAAGAGCTAAACTTTTCACTCAGTCTGCTATTAGTTTAGTAACTTTTATAAAACAAAATGAAAAGCAAAAATCAACAACGTAAAAATAAATGTTTAAAACATTTGATGATGCAAATAATGATGTGTCCAAGAACTTACTGTATGTGTTATTTTTAAATTAATTCGATAATTCCTAGAGCGAATTTTTGTGTGTGTTTAAGAAGCTTTCTCTACATTATACTTTAACTCTATTTTCGATTTTTTTGTCAATATTCACGTCAAGCAACACTAACAATTATTGTTTGTATGCGTCTTAACTGAATCACAATCGAATTTCTGACATTGTTTGGAAGGTAATAAGACAAATCACTACACAAATATATATTTGTTCTCCAGATATAATACGTCATATACTATACATGAAAAGTATTTAACACTACAAACGGTCATCTTCAAAACAATGTTAACTTATAAACATGCCTATCTATATTATCTCTGTACACATATCCTGGAAATAGTAATTCATATGTCCCTAAAGGAGTAGAGTAATAACATATTGAATATCATGGATAACGAAAGAAATCACATACATTAAGGAGTTAATTAGTTCTAGAAGACTTTGTTCCTACTTTATTGTTTAACATATTTAACACTGAAGCTTCGATAATCTAATAACAATTAACTATACACATAATTTTTTACTGTTGCTATTGATTTACGATCGCTCATTTCTGACAGATTAGAACTATAGGATATCCCATGCGCATTGGAACGACTCTTCGGAATGATTGAATTTTGTCTCTCGCTTAACACATAGCCCTACCCGAAAGAATCGGGTACCCGTTACACCCGTTATGCGTTATACTCGATAAAATAGTTTAACACGATATACCCAGTAGGCCCGATAAACTTGATGTACTCTGCATTAGAATTGTCTCATTTTCAATTCGCACCCGAAACGTCAGCAAAGCACATGTAACTATACACATAATGGGAGAACGTTAAATGTTGTAAATGAGTATAAATATATTGGCGTTATTGTTAGTAGTGATCTTTCATGGAATTCACACGTA
>KZ882707.1:0-10916 GCA_003456935.1 Machilis hrabei
GGGGGAGTAACCTCTAAAACTTACTTCTGGCCCACAGTTTATTATGCATCTTCCCAACGAAGTTCCAGTTCAAATGTCACTTAAGACATGGAATACATCCCACTTTGAACAAACATGATTTACAATGAGCCCCCGCAGCATCTGATGCTCCCACTCTCTACCATTCACACAGTATGATAGGGCTTTGAAAAGACAATTTCCACTCGCCAGTAATTGACACAATGAGATGGGACACAATTCTTCCTTCAACTGTCAGTCTCTACATTGTAGATTATTTTAATCAAAAATAGTAAACTAAAGACACTTTATATTCGTCTCTTCCAGGTAAGCTTTCTCTTAGCATCTAGTATTATCAAAAAACAGTTTGTTTATATATATTTTCAATTTTAAATTTTTAAAGTATCCAGGACGTTAATGTACTTGTTCACCTGCATCAATATTTAATTCTGTTGACATGGGATCGCCCACTCATGTAAATGATAAAGTTTCATTGAATGGTTATAAAGTTACCTCAAATAAATATTTTACTGTTCCCGTAGGACCTTTCGTTAGCCCCAAAAAAGAGTACATAATTATATTTTGACCCACTCTTTTGGGAGAGGTTCCGATGGGAATTTCGGGTCAGCAAGAATTCGTACGTCTTTTGGTTCCCGAGATTTTTTCGTCTGGATATCGGACAGAGGATATGGCTATTATTATAGTTTGATGATGACTGAATTGTATTTATTTTTCAACATAATTTCATTTCAACTCGACACAATTTGCCCAACGATGTTCCAGAGCCATTATACTATTTTTAAAGAACGATTTCTCAAGGTCCGAAAATTAGTCATTCACAGCATGCATCACTTCACTGGTTCCAAACTTTTTTTTTCTCCTCAGACTCTCCGAGCCATTTGGGGGGAGAGGGGGGAGGAGGAGGAGGAGAGACGGAAGTAGGAGGGGGATAAATCTGGTGAACAGGCCCAATGGTGCAACAATTCTAACTTCAGTTCGTGAGTTTTACCCATTGCAACTGATGTGTGGGCAGGTGCATTGTCGTGGTGAAATAGAACTTTCTTTTTAAAAAGATGCTTAGCTTTTTCTTAATTTCGTCACTTAAAATCTGTAGTAAATTTGTACCATTTTAAATGAAGGCAAAGACTCACCAAGAACGGCATTTAACTTATAGTTGATCTGGGTAGCCGTTTTCCCTTTAAAAAATAAAATCGTATGACAACACCAATCTCCTTTTTCTCCAGGTTTATTGGAAATCCACACAGTGTATTTTATTGGGAGCAGTCAAACAAAAACTACACAGCACACACAACTGAAACTCGGCACGTGATCGTCTGAAGTACACAGNAAAATGCCGGAGGGGTGTTTTCGTTCGCAGTGCTGCCATCTATGTATCATTTACCTTACTTATCAAAGGACCCTCGTATTATTATTAAACAGGGTATTTTAATGTTAGTATCATAAAATGAATAGTCTATATCCTCCAATATCACACAGGTGCTTTCTTGTCAATTCTAAAATTGCTACTGCCACCACACATCTTAACAAATTTAACTAAAACTCTTTTGAGCGAATACTTTCATTTGTCACACAGTGTGTCAAACTTGTGTATCCAATTTATTATTATTNAAAACAAGACTTTTCCTACGCTTGTCATTAGCCTCTAAAATTCTAATTGCAACTGCAAACGAATTTTAAGCAAAACCTGTTACATTTTCCCCCATAAGCAAATCACTATACAAGTCTCGTCGCTATTCAGTTCTAGAAAGTCGGGGCCTTCTTTTGTTACTCAAGTGTTTATTTTTGGTTCACTTCAGTTTCCAAATGACATATAGAAAAACATAATTTCTCACACACCTAACATTCCTGTGAAACATCGATTAGTCAGTGGTTGTCAGTAAAATGAATGTAAAACCTTTTCCAACGACTACGCCACAGATACTGCACTGTCGTTTATCTGATAATCAAGGAACTGACAAATGCACTTGACTAAATTCATNCAATTCAATGCTTTGTTTTCACCTTTTAACGGGTGTTCGTATGGTTGCACGGATCATATACCAAAGAAACGCACTAATCACTCTTATGATTGAAAGATGACGCATGGATCGTATACAAAAAATTTACGTGGAACAAATCAAATGTTTCTGTAATACCTCTCTCAGAATTAATTGTACGAATAAAGTGAAAAACAACTTACCTCTATACTAAAGTATCCTCGGTCTACATAATCTCCTAGGAAGAGGTATTTTGTCGTGGAAGGCGGTCCTCCCACCTCGAATAACTTCATTAAGTCATAGAACTGCCCGTGGATATCACCACAAACTGCAAAGAAAATAAGACAGTCTTAGGAAATTTCTAGTTGAAAAAATGTGACGGGAGCGACCGAAGTACGGAAAAAGTCAAGGAAACTTCGATTTATATTGGCACAGGCGGGAGGCAGTTGCCATGGCAATTGGAACTACATGCGGAAGTGGAATGGGAAGTCTGAACCATTACATTAGATATTCAGGTCGTAGCATAATCGATGAATGACGCCATGATCAAGCAGGCATCTAATGAATCACAATCAGTACAATGAACTTAGCGAAGCAGTAAGTGCCTCTTAAAGTCAATTCAGTGGCTTCTAGCACAAAATCGTTCACATTTACAAATAAACACAAAGATCAGAACTTATCGACGTTAAAATCCAGGCTAAAAACAGTAATATCGTTTTATATCGCACAACTAGACTGAAATACAACAGACAAAAATATTCTCAAATTTCCTATACCCTCATTCCAACAATGAGGCTAATTACTAAACAGCACAATACTGACAAACACATTCCATCAGTTTTTTTAATTAATAGAAATTACAAACTTAAGAGACCGCGCACCTATTAATTTAATAGATCAGCGATAACGTTTTCCTAATAAACATGATTAATAATGTGTAGATTCATATACAAGAGATCATAATAAATTAAAGGTGTTCAACTAACGATTGCATTACAGGTATGGTACGCCTATCATGTTGCATTCACTGATGAAACGCAATAAACGTCTGAAGAATATTAATAACTCAAAATCAGACTAAAGAAAAACAGATTCGCATTTTCTAATAAATATTAGCTTCAAGTGATGCACATCCAACAACCTCGGAACCTCGATTATATACACTTCATTTGAGGTCACATCGCAATCCTTACTGCATTACTAAATTTAAGAGAAACTTCCACAGACTAAATCTAAAAATCCCAAATGCCCACGCTGCAGCCTACAAAGCATGAACCAAGAAGAAAGGTTCGTCATTACCAGCCTTCAGTCTGCAGATAACAAATGTGAAATTGACTGATCACCCATAAGTCACACATGTTACTATTATTTGTTTCACTGGCTTTACGTTTTTTAACTAGTGCAGTAGACTCCCGGTTAACCGGCCCTCCGTATTACCCGGCCCAGAGTTAGCTGCCATTAAGTACAAAAAACGCTACACATTACTAGGGATTAGTGACAAAATTCGAGCGCAAAATATTGTACTGAATATAAAATACTGTTCCCTTTGTATGAAGCCTATTGTACATCTTGATCTTTGTTCAGAAAACCAGCAGATNNTATTAAAAAAATGTTAGATGTACTGTACACATTAAAAATTCAGGCAAAATCATTTATTTACACTTACGTTCCGGTATCCGGCCGGCTAATCGGGAGTCTACTGTAACTACAATTAAGTATAAAATCATTAACAAACTACGTTAATTAGCTCACCAACACACACATAATGAGCTCATTTAAAACGGTCAAACACGATAGAAACTGAATTTTAGTATAATTTCAAGGCACACTAATGAGTCGCTCGAATTATTGATTAAATGTAACTGCACTAGTGTTCCGCTGCTTTTTGCAAATACCTAACTCCGTCTACGTCTGGGGCTCTTGAACAATATTATTAAGTCTTATTCATATGTATACTCAAGCCTCTCCTAACACTTGTCTCAGCTTCCTAGTACCAATCTTATCAAAAGTGTACGTGGGTTCCCGTTAGCCAGATTCCAGAGTCGTTGCAGTTATTGTGTTCCTTTAGTATCTCAACCTGTTGGTGAAGTATGCCAGAAGCTGCTTCCAAATGACATGCACACCTATGATATCAGTAAGTAAGGAAAGATGTACGCCATATGTGATTAATAATATAATTCAAATTGTTCACAGCATTCCGTTCAAACATTTGTAATCTAACTAGACAAAATACAACCTTTCAAAATTTGCTGACGTTCATTTCTAATTAAAATCGTTGAAATAGTTTCAAAGTCACAAACAAGAAATATGAAATGCTGAAAATTAACTCCCCCCCCTCCCCCCACACACACACACAATCACCTCTGGAATACGTGATTTAACAAAAACCGTACTAATGAAATGCAATTCTTACGAGGACGTGGATTGAGCTTTTCATATACTGTATATTAAATACTAACGCAGGGTAAAGCCTACAAGAAAAAACAATTTGACCTTTTGTTAACAAAAGCTTAAGGAAAACTTGTAAACCTTAAAGAGTAGGATGGAGTTAAAGTACACCACATCACAAGTTTCTTTACGTATGTGATCAGCAGTAGGCTACCCAAAACAGACAGAATAATTAAAACGCAGCAAATTCTTTCATTTCCCTTCAAACGGTAGTGCAAATATTTATTAAAAACCAAAGTCAATTATGTGCGTAAACTGAGTTTAACTGTAAATCAGAGCTTATTTTCAGTTAAACACAGATTTCGCACTTAATTGGCTTCTATCATAAGTAAATATTGAATCACTATGGGTGGAGTGCACCAACTCCAATTAACATTTAATCGGTGATTAAATGCCCTTAACCAGAGATTTGTTGTGCACCAACGCTGATTAGTTGGTAATCGCTGGTTACTTAAATATAATCGCTGGTTAGTTTAATCAGTCAATTTTGGGCGATTAAATCTCTGATTAGCTATTCATTCAAACCAAACATGGCAGACTCAGATGTGGACGAAATATAAATTATAGGGCGTGTTATACGAAACAGAGAGAATCCTTTCAATAAATACGACGATGAAGTTTTCAGAGTACGCTTTCGTCTTACGAAAACTTCTGTTTTGGCAGTACTGCCACACACTGAAGAAGCATTGGAATTTCCATCTGATAGGAACAGGTGTGTTTCACCTATCAGTTTCTAATAAATTTGCGTTTTATGGCAACTGGCACATTTCAGTTAGTCGTCAGTGACATGGCGGGTGTTGACAGGACAATAGTATGTAACATTGTACATAACCTGACCCTATTTTAATCCCACTATACAGGCCTATTGCTTTTCATCACAGCCTGACACTAGTAAGCGTAGGGCCTACTTATCCTGCTTTTTTTGATCATATTTAGTATATAGCTAACATTGTAGTAGGCCTGCAATTACTTTGCAGCAGTTGATTACTTACATTGACAATATCATAACCCTAACTGACCCTATTATAATCCCACTATATAGGCCTAAAGCTTAATTATCATCACAGCCTGACAGTAGTAAGTGTAGGGCCTATTTATCCTTTTTTGATCATACAGTATTTACTAACGTATTGCGAGATTCGATAGTCATATGAAATTAATCAACGATTACTACCAACCAATAGAAACGCAGTATTGCAATGTTGCCACACAACTTCTCCAATTTACTAATCGGGAGCTGTTAATAGTTACTTTTTCGTTGGTGCACANCAATCCGACTAATCACTGATTAAAGGGCCCGATTAGTTTAATTCTTGATTAGTAAATCACAGATTTGACGGGAGTTGGTGCACTCCACCCTATGTGAAGTGCAGTATTTTAAAGTGAGNGAGTGGACTTTGTCCAAATGTATGTCTAGTTGTCACTACTGATCACAAACGTAACGGTAATCATAACGTCAGGCATTTTAACTCCAGCCATTCTCAACAAACTGTACGTTTATCCCATTTGGAGCCTTTCAAATATTTTAAACCCTTGAGCTACCTATTATGTACCAAGCGACCAAAGAATGTTTTTCATTTTTTTATAACTTACGTTCCAAATACGACACTATGTAATTTTGGCCGCGTTTCATAGTTTAGCACCTTGTTAAAACCTTAGCACAAATCTGCGTGTACATTTGCTACAATTTCAAAAGGTACACTAACTCTGGTCATTTTTTTCTGGATGGTAGTCATCAAAAATCTCCCAAGTGTGAACATGTTGTAATGGAAAAAAAAAGCTGATAACACCGATAAAACTGGCAGCACTTCTTCCCGCATACCATATTACAAATTCTTCTGGCTCACATTTAACGTACTTATAAACGTGGCAACGTTGTCTCAGGCTGAGGTAGAACGGTAAATATTTAACACATTTTATTTCCGATTTTATCTTACTTCATAAACTGGCAACACTATTCAGGTTAAATGTACTACTAGTACAATATGAATTTTATGGCGCAGATTCTGGTCCCCCCCCCCACTATGAAAGTCCCCCTAATCCTTCGAATACCTAATCAGAAAAAAAATGTCAATAGACTACGTAAAAAAAAATCTGAAAATTTGTTTACATTTTTTCCAGTTCCAAGGGTTACAATTCACCCATTCTGGCTGTTTCTAACATTAGCTTCGTTAAGAACAAAATACCAATTTGTGTTTATTTAGTTCGAATGTAACCAATTTTAAACGTTTGGCGAAAATGTTTCACGTTGAAGTTCAACTAATGTTGGTATTTTTTTTTCTGAGCTAACGATAACAACAGAATAGCGATTTTCGTAACTTTAGTACCATCACAGTTAAAGTACTTGTGAGTACACTGCTGCCTATAATTTGATATAAAAGGAGCGTAGAGACTAATTCCATTTCCACGTTGTATTGGTATGTGATTAGTTGTAATCTTTTTTTTTTTTTTGACAAAATCAACCTCGTAATCAGTTTCTTAATGGTCGACATCGTAAATGAACCCAAATTCACGACAGAAAGGAACCACACATAATTCGTAGCCACCAGTAGAAAAGTATTTTCAACTTAGAAACTATGGCACCATTTTGATAACGAGGGAAATGATAATAACTGAAAGGTACCAAAAAATGGCAATTCATTACCACATGCAAAACTAAAATCATACACTGAACTTACAAACCAAGTAGCCTGGACATCACGAGAACCTTTTGAAGTTCCCCTTTGTCAACAAATTACTAAGCTTAAACGGTAGAGCAGACGAGTACAAAACACGATGAATTAGGTTCATAACTAGGCTATCTTAACTTTGTTACACTTTGTCATTTGTTGCACTTAAAATCACAGGGTCTTAAGCTGATGGCATCCGTCAATCCCCATCTATATTTAGATGCATATTTTACTCGCACCAATGCTTTCAACGTGTAATTTTTAGTTTATTTACGTGTTACTGGTGGTAAGGAGAGATCAAAGCGTGTTACATTCTTTAATGTCACGCTGCTTTTGTACTTGTGCCAAACGTAACAATGCACAATCGTCTTCTCTGCTCATTTACTCGCTAATTTGCATTTCCTGCACACAACCAAAGTCAATGTACATCTCGCCTGATGTCCAACTTCACTACCCATACGAAGTGGTGTATTTGACAGACATAATACAAGGTCTATTTCATTTAACTCAAAGTAGATATAAATGCCCCTAGACTGGAACCTACAACCCCCATTATGTGTAGTCTGTAACAGCGATTCGTTGAAAGAGGTTTTCCAACCAAGTTTTCTTTTTAGAATTATGCATATTAGGTTTCTGCTGTGCCTTATGTATGCATAAGCTCAAAACCAGCCGACTATTTTAGTAAGCTAGAGCTGCCTAAATTTTTACTGTCATATGTGCATGTACCAATTCTAGCTAAGTTCTCATATCCTAAACTTAAAGCGTTTCAGTACTGTTTATAAGGGCAAAGGTCAAATTAAATACCCAGCTGGACTCCGGTTTCAGTTACTCAAATCTCTCCAAATTTAAATCTACTAAAACCTCAACAAATTTAAATCTTTAACATATTAGACACAAGTCCTTATTTTTCCTTGACTTGTTTGGCCATTAATAGTTTTGGTACGAAATGCGTTACTAACCTAGATTGTGAAAAGTTCTACATCCAAAAAAAAATCCATCACTGTAGTTCATTGCATTGTACAGTAACAAAAACCTAACCATACAATAGACAAATTTCGTGTTTATCACAATAGGAAGTGTGGCAAAGACTTGTGACCTTGAATTAATTTGGTGACTAGCCAAAATATGCCAGCAACCGCAAAAGTGTGCTTACTGGACACTTCAACTAAAAACGCACTGCTACCTAAACTTCTGTTCACATGTACAAACGATAAAAATGCTAATAACGACAAAGGCCCACGCGAAGTCTCAGAGTGCACAATAATACACACTCGATCCGCCAGTCTAGACATTTCAGCAACGTATATCCATATTCACCGACTCGAAGGAATATCAGTCGAAAGAAGGCCACGTAACTGTTACCTGCACCACGCAATTCTTTATTACACCGTATAGGGCAATCAAACACTAAAATACATGTAACAACAAAACTTTACAAAATGTATTATTCCTACAGCTAGGATTAAAATATATAATGAATTTATGTTAGAACAGTTTTTATAAATGGGAGTTTTCTAAAAGAGAAACCATAGTGGTAGGAAACAAAATCATTCAAATTCCGTACCTCTGTCAAAACACTTAATAAGCATACCGGTACGGATTGAGGACGCACAAGATGATGATGATGTGCTGTTTAACGTCCACTCAACGCATTAAGGTTATATCGGGACGGTCAACCACTCACTTCTGCTCAATGGCACGATTATGAAATGATGATGTACACTTTTTTATTCAGACAGTGAAACACCCATGCCTTGACCAGGATTCGAACCCGGGACCTCGAGCGTGCTATGCTAGTGACTTAGCCACTAGGCTGCCGTGGCCGGCGAGGACGCACAAGGTAATTTTAATTAATAGATGTATATATTCACTCAAACGGGGCATAAAACTGTACCGTTACAATCATTGTACCTGTAACCCCAAAGGTGTGATATCAACTAGAACAAAAACGAATTCAACCAGTAAAAAAGCCACTACGAAGACGGCAATACACTATAACATCGAAGTCAGCCTACAATCGACTGTTAGTTTATAGTAAAACTATTTGGTCGCTTGGTACATAATAGGTAGCTCAAGGGTTTAAAACAATTTTTTACAAATGTTGACAACTTCTGACAGCTGTAACTCCAAAACGTTTCTAGTAAAACAAACGAGACAGGTTCAAATGACCTAATAAGGATACCCGTATGTCTGCAGTTGGTACACTGTGAAAGCAAGTTATATTACAGAGAGAGGGACGCCACAACAGCATTGAAAAAATAAACTTGTTACTGTATCACCAAAATAACTTAAAATAAAAGGTTAAAAATCACACATCGAAGCTTTGAATTTAATAAATTCATGTTCGAACTCTTCTATTCCACAACCATGTCTGTCGCCTTACATTAGTATAATGGAAACAACACATTTCAATTGATTCAATGGTGACAGATTAAAAAAACAGCTTTTTCATGGGTATGCCGTTAGGGGTCGACGTAGATAAATGATTGGAATCAAAAACAAGAGCAGAATCGTTGTTCCTGAACTTGTGAAAAATAGGCTGGATTGCAAAGACGGTGTCTACAGCCATTGTCTAGACAATGCCTTGCTGAACAACGTCTAAACCGCGGCTTAAATCTGCTTGCAAAGATGATGATTAGACGCTGTCTTCACAGACAGGCGTTTGATCAAGAATACGTTTGGCAACATTGCTAAACCAGTCTTGCTAGCGCCAATTTAGTATTAGAATAGACTTTGCGGTTAAGTATGGAACTACGTGGTCATACGCTTTGATCGTTGCGCTTTAGTTGAGACAAGTGTGAACTATTTGCTCACATACATTCGGTCCCGCAAAATTAGCTCAATATTTGTGAAATTATCATATTAACCACAAACCCAGCCCCCAAAAAATGTACTTGGTGTTCTGAGACATGGTATATCATTAATTTCAATTGTTAGAATGACGAAGCACCAGAATATTCAGAAAATGGCAAGTTAAACAACGGCTAAACCACCCTCAGAGCAATACCTAAATATGGCTGTCAAAATGGTCAGTTTAGACGACGTCTAAACGTCGGTTTGGCTTAAACATCGTTTTTGCAACCCAAATCGATGTTTAGACAACGTCTAACTTAGACNGTGTCTAAACCTCGTCTTTGCAATCCACCCATAGTATTTTTACTACCATGAAAATTTTAAGGAAAACTTAATATTCAACAGATTTGAGGCAAAGCTACACAAACCGATCATACCATACGGTAAAGAAAAATATGGTGGTTTTTAAACACGCATAAGGGTCATTCCATGTCAAATCAACCAAACTCTCAATTTGACCATCACCAATCTTAATTAAACTCATAATTCTGATAGTATATGTAGCTAAAGTGATTGCTAATTTTTTTCAGATTTTTTTCATGTATAGTTTTGGAGTTACAGACCTCAGAAGTTGTCAAAATTTGTAAAAAAAAAATGGTGATCGGACTAACTGATTTGGTTATACCTCTGACCCTACTTAAGATAAGAGAGCTGGGCAAGGTCTCATTTGAAAGATCTTGAAATGGGATTTAACACGATATGTAACATGATATTATACGCAATTAAATCTTCAAAAATATTTATTTTTTATTTTTTCAAAACCTAGTTTTTTAATTCTGAAAAAAACATTTTGTTTATCAGACCTTCTTCAACAAATCNTGAAAGTTACAGAATGGGATCTCAGTGGGATCATATAAAAACCAAGGGTCACTAACTTAACATAAACGTAACCGTAACGAAATTGCCGTAACTAACAAAACATAGTTGTATTTAGTTTCGGTAGGTATGAACA